>BSQZ01000049.1:3792500-4000000 GCA_033239005.1 Lamellibrachia satsuma | reverse complement strand
ATCATCACAACATGTCAACACGATTAGTTAAAGCGAGACCACACGAGGTGGTCTCGCTTTAACCGCTGTGGGGCTTTCTATGAATGAAATGAGTTGCATTTAAGTATAATTAATTACTTAATTAGTTGCCTGCCATTCTTATTGGTTTTCTGAAACGTGACGCTTTTACAAGGGTATGCGCGTTGAACGAGGCGTTTTTGCATTATGGGCAGACAGAAAATCAGTTTAACACACATATGGCTTATATTGCGGGTCTTACGGTTTATGTTGCCAGTCTCGTACGTGGGCACCGCCCAGGGTTGACATGTTTGATATGAACAGTTGTGGTTGCGAGAAGATTCTCTGTGGAAATCTCTGTTATTGTTCTCAAACCTGCGCCGGATGTCCCACGATACACCTAAGACCGGAGGTGGTTAGAAGGGATTACCTGGCACGAACAGTTTGTATTGTTTCTATACTTGCTGTGGAGTAGTTACTCTCAATTGTTTTGTCTAAGACCCTATCTAGCGCCCACAAATTGTAGGGACAAATTCATAGTTAGATAGTTATTATTATGAAATTCACCAAAATGCAGTATTTGACATTGAGCACCCCCCCTCCACCCAAGTGGTTACCCCCTTCCGCACCAACCCGTAGGCGTTTCATGACGCGTCCGACTAATGGGAACCATCTGAGAAAACCTTGAATACGCCCCTGTTCACCCATAAAATGCATTACCCACGGACCGTTGTTTTGTATACATAATGTGCACATTTTTAAATGCTCCGTCTGGGAGCCCGCTACTGTCTTCACCAGACGTGTAGCTCCACGTTGATTCACTACGGGCTACAGTTGAAGAACCGTTCAGTGCCTGATCCCGTGGACAGCATCCCCTATGGAGAAAATCACCGACAACAAATAAATCTACGGTAATTTCCGAATCCGCCCCCCATATATTTATATCATATTTTATAGTATTGCAAACAGTGGGCGTATTTAGGGGGGGCATTGGGTCGTGGATTATTTGGCTTATATGTGGTGTCTGTTTTCCATATCTATCCTATTGCGGTGCTACGTGGTAGCATGGTACACTATACTGTAACTAAGCTTACCACCCTCTCCCAAACCCCTCCTCCCACCCTTTCCTCCACCCCTCCTCCCATCCCCGGTAGTCAATAACAAAGGCGATCAGTATCATACCAAATAGTCACGCTACTTGTTGTAACACGCGCGTGTGTTGACGTGAGTTGTTTCTGAGAGAAAACGTGTGTGCGTCGTGAGCGCACTGCATTGCGGCTCAGAGACATGGCTGCTCATATAAAACTTTAAAAACACACAGTCTCGTCTGTCTCGTGTTGCTGAGCTTACTGGGTCGGTATTATATAGAAGTTCGCTTAATTTTGCACCAGATTTAGATATATTAAGAATTTTTAATTTTTAACAAGATTTAGCAAGATTGCCATCCCAGGCAAAGGCCCAGATGGCATGTCGATTGGACAAGGAAGCCATTGACTTATCGAGAGTCCAATATATACGATACATGTCAACCATATTTTTACACATATTCACGATGCTAGAAGTTATAGAATCTGAAGAAAATGGTTTCCCATTCATTTATTGTCCTCTGTGAGAACAAGTATTTCCTGATTTCTGATCTACACTGATCTTTTATTAATAGTACCTCCTATCCTCTAGTTCTACTATCTTTCTTGAGTAAAAAAATTCTATCAATATTTTCATACCCAGTCAATATTCAATCAAAAACTTCAGTTTGATCTCCTCCTAACCTCCTTTTCTCTGGGGTTGCAAAACCACATTCTTTTAGGCGTTCTTCATAACTAAGCCGTCTTACCTCCAGGGGCCATGTTGCCCCAGGTTACCCTAATGCAGGGCGACCTTGGCGTTTGCATCACGAAGCTGCTGATGCGTCGCCGCCGAAACTGTCTCGGACGCGGACAGAAAATGTTCCTGTCCCGAGCTGTCATCCCGCAACAGCTATCACACGTGATGGGGTATCTCACCTACCACTGACTACAACGTCCCCCCGCAACAGCTATCACACTTGATGGGGTATCTCACCTACCACTGTCTACAACGTCCCCCCGCAACCCCTATCACACTTGATGGGGTATCTCACCTACCATTGTCTGTAACATCCCCCCGCAACCCCTATCACACTTGATGGGGTATCTCACCTACCATTGTCTGTAACGTCCCCCCGCAACCTCTATCACACTTGATGGGGTATCTCACCTACCACTGTCTACAACGTCCCCCGCAACCCCTATCACACTTGATGGGGTATCTCACCTACCACTGTCTACAACGTTCCCCCGCAACCCCTATCACACTTGATTGGGTATCTCACCTACCACTGTCTACAACGCCCCCCGCAACCTCTATCACACTTGATGGGGTATCTCACCTACCACTGTCTACAACGTCCCCCGCAACCCCTATCACACTTGATGGGGTATCTCACCTACCACTGTCTACAACGTCCCCCGCAAATGTAGCATGTTCGTTAATTTTGTCCTACTAAACTAATTATCATATTATAGCTGTTATGTTTCACATTGCGACGCGTTTGTTAATGTGCATGAAAACATATAAATGACAAATTTCAAGATGACTTCTAGTTGTGGCATCACGTGACAATGAGAGATCACCTCAAGACACTTATGTTCGACACTGCACGAAACATGTGTCATAAAACCTATCACACCATCATCCATCCTCGTCATACAACCTCTCACACCATCCCCCACCCTAGTCCTACAACCTCTCACACCACCCCCCAACCTAGTCCTACAACCTCTCACACCTTCACCCACCCTCGTCATTCAACCTCTCACACCTTGACCCACCATCGCTACATGGAACTTCGAAACATATATCAACTTGTAATGGTATGCAACTTCGTACCTGCCAGACGACACGTCAGCCGTCAAAACACAAAAATGGCGGCATGCGCTCGAAGTCAGCAGGACGCGTGTCGTTTGTGGGATTATATGATCGTTCTTTGTTCCTTCGTTCGGGCCCCGGCGGCGTCTGTGCCTGCAGCAGTAGGCCTATAGCAAATAGCTTCAACACCATCTTCCTCGTTGACAAAACCATGAAAGGCTTTGGCAGACCAAGAGCCGGATGAACAGATAAGCAAAGGTCTTTCAGTAGTGACTTAACTGTGCAATTATTGCACGGTAGTGTTTACGCCATAATGATAGGTGGAGCTGAAACGTTTATAGCATTGATCTGATGTTCAACGTGATTAGCGTGCATCGGGCCTACAAGCTAGATACAAAGTGGTCGATTCAAATATAAAACTGTTCGATAAGAATCTGTATTTTCGAACATGCTCTTTTTGTGTTCCATCAAATCAAATAACCGACCCCAACATTGACCACATTACTAAATGAATCCGACTTCAATGTATTTCTCACATGGGTGGTTAATATCTCGAGAGAGTGCAAATAGTAACCCACCAAGACTTGAGAAACGTGTTGACATCTGCTGTGATCATCTCATGCCAGCTGATGTTGTCAACGTCTCTTGCAGTGTCAAGCCCCCAGAGATCATGTACAACTACTTTTTTCACGAAACGTACGAAGGAACTAATCTTAATGTTTCACGTAGATCACGTGATCGTGCACACGTCGCGAACAATTGTATGTAATTACGAAGAACTGCTATTGTTCCACAATGTACGTCAAGAATCAACATAGGTTCGTTCGTAAGATCTCCGCCTGACGTTGGAATATCACAGTCTGTTTATTAATGTACGAACCATCCCAATGGACACCTCTGCGCACGCCTACATAATGTCAGCCACATACCTGTCAACCTGACGGAGATATTAGGGAACAGACAGACAAGCAAACACAGGCACAACATGTTTTGTCGTACGCACAACAGGGTATTCTATCAATGCAGTAACAACTTCGTAACTTGAAAATCGAGTTGAATATTAACAGCCTCCTTCTGATATTCCCTTTGTTTACTGGTCGTGTGCCGGACCATCAACGCAATGTCTTCATCGGTGACATTTCACGATCATTGCTGACATTATCTCTGTACGTTCTCTGTCAAGTACTAACGTCTACCACTATGTCGTTGAAAGAAACGTGTCATTATGTGTTTACGAGTGCGTTCTCTGATGCATGACACACGTATAGTTCACCAGGAAATACGATACATCATTTACAAGCGGCCAAATTGAAAAGGTTAGACGCGATTTGTCATAGAACAACCCAGTTCAATTGACGGCAGACTCGGTCGTTCGCGTAGACTCGACCAGCGGTTTTCGCCGTTTCATCGCCCTTTTGTCTGCAACGGCGCCTCTTAAACGCATGCAGGATAGTGGATATTACCGTAGACAGCGCGTTGTCAGAAGCAAGTGCCCATGTAATGCGCCAGTTTGAGGAATGTTGATCTGAACTCTTCGTACAACACGGCCTTTATTGAGGAGATTATGTGCTGGTTGTTTTAGATTGCAATGTTGCGGTTGTGCACAGTGACTTATTTAGGATCTGGGGGGGGGGCAAGCTTATTCATGTTACAATGTAGCGGCGCATCGAAAAAAAATAAAGCAATTAAGCTAAGGGGCATTGCCCAATGCCCTTAAAAACGCCACTGCACCCGCATGACTGAAAATGCGGAAACGTCGTAGTGTGGAAGGGAGACGACCGAGTTCGTTAACTGAATAGACCTATGGCACAATTTATCTTTACGTAACACCATCGACACATCGTTTTTCTCGATCGATCTCTTCTTTTGTATACGCATATTTTCACGTGATATGCTCTTGCAGTTGGTTGATATGGGTGTATAATGACTTAGTGGTCAAACCAATGTATTCCTTGTTTTTCTGTGATCAAAGTCTGGTCTTGTTACCACAATATCTCAGTTATGCGTTTCTAACCATGTATATTAAGTTCTTGTTCACAGTTGTTCTCAAACACCTAATTTCACATGTGTCAATGTTCCGATCATTCTCAAGAATTGTATACTGTCTTTTATATACTGTTTTGAGTACCCATGGGTTCCTGTCACACCCCTCCTTAATAAATCCATATAGGCGTGACGTCTACATGATGCCGCCCGTTCATGTAAATTAACTTACTGCACTGGAGCATATCCGTACACGCCTCTACCGCTGTGCCGCAAACGACCGCCGGGGCAAGATTGCTAATTTTCCCGCACACACGGTCTATAGCGGTAAAGTATATTATTTTATTCAACGAACCAACGACAACACTAATGACACACATTCCAGTAATGAATAAACACACCGATGTGCATATATTATTGTGAGTTTGAGTTATGTATCATTATTATGTATACAATTACTTGATGTTATCCATAAAAACAAAAACATTTAAGTTTATAATTTCTTACCGACGCAAAGGAGTTCAATTCGCGGGTTCAAGGGTTCGATACTACCGTAAATACTACGCGGTATGGTCAATAACGAGGTGTGTGGACATGCTCGCTCCCTCAATAACGAGGTGTGTGGACATACCCCTCCTTCCCATACGAGCAGTGGTCGACATAATAAACGATGTTTTTTTCTTAACAATCAATTTGTTGGGGCCGGACGCGTATCGTGTGCGGCGGCGTCTGTACCTGCCGCAGTAGGTCTGTAACATGTAGCTTCATGACAAAGGCGTTTTACTGATGAAATCACAGACGGCTTTGGCAGACCTAGAGCCGGATGAACCGATAGCAAAGGTATTTTCAGTGCTCACATAACGGTGCAATTATCGCACAGTAGTGTTTATGCCATTATGATTGACGGAGCTGAAAGGTTCATTTAACACGAACAAGCCGCTTGAAGGATATGTAAAACAATAACCTGCCTTGAGTCACAGCAAGACGGTGCTACATGGCAGTTAATACTTTAAAATATTCACGTGTGAGTGGTCAGCATTGACCTGATGTTTAACGTATGTAGCGTGTGTCGGGCCTACAAGCTCTATATGTAGGTGGTCCATTCAAACACAGTCCTAACATATAATGTGTCTCCATGCCATAGCGAGCATCATGAATATGTCCATGGATAAAATACCCCATTAGAACACGTTCACCGCTACTCCCTTCCAGAACTGTGTTTTGTAGTTGTTCGTCCTCCTCTTCGTTAGTGCTTGATTCTGCTTCACACAGACACAGCCTGAGCCCTCCTCTTGGTGAGCGCTTGGTTTTGTTTCACACAGACACAGCCTATGTCCTCCTCTTGGATAATGCTTGGTTTTGCTTCACACATATACAGCCTAAGTCCTCATCCTGGTTAGTGCTTGGTTTTGCTTCACACAGACACAGTCTAAGTCCTCCTCTTGGTTAGTGCTTGGTTTTGCTTCACACAGACACAGCCTATGTCCTCCTCTTGGTTAGTGCTTGGTTTTGGTTCACACAGATACAGCCTATGTCCTCCTCTTGGTTAGTGCTTGGTTTTGCTTCACACAGACACAGTCTAAGTCCTCCTCTTGGTTAGTGCTTGGTTTTGCTTCACACAGATACAGCCTATGTCCTCCTCTTGGTTAATGCTTGGTTTTGGTTCACACAGATACAGCCTATGTCCTCCTCTTGGTTAGTGCTTGGTTTTGCTTCACACAGACACAGTCTAAGTCCTCCTCTTGGTTAGTGCTTGGTTTTGCTTCACACAGATACAGCCTATGTCCTCCTCTTGGTTAGTGCTTGGTTCTGCTTCACACAACCACAGCGTAAGTCCTCCTCCTGGTTTGTGCTTGGTTTTGCTTCAAACAGACACAGCCTAAGTCCTCCTTTTGGTTAGTGCTTGGTTTTGGTTCACAGAAACACAGCCTAAATCTTACTCCTTGGTAGTGCTTGGTTCGGATTCACACAGACACCGCCTGTGTCCTCCTCTTGGTGAGTGCTTGGTTTTGCTTCGCACAAACACATCCTAAGTCCCACTGTTGGTTAGTGCTTGGTTCTGCTTCTACCCGCGTGTTGGCAGCAGAAACAACGTACCCTGATAGTGTCATCATCATCCTGGGTGACTTCAATCACACTAATTTGAAGAAAGTTCTACCCCGATACAAACAGCATGTTAATTGCTCCACTCGTAACAATAAAACTCTGGACCACTGTTACACCGTCTTCAAGGACGCTTACCGGGCCACCACCAGGGCTCCGTTGGGTGAGTCAGATCACTCTACAGTCGTATTGATTCCTACATACCGTCAGAAGTTAAAAACAATAAAACCGACCACCAAGACAGTGAGAAAGCGGACTGTTGACTCGACGATTGCTTTGGAAGCTTGCCTTGACAGCACGGACTGGCAAATGTTTAAATATTCCTGCCATGACCTCGACGCGTACACTGACACAGTTACTGCCTACCTCAGCTGGTGTGAAGAAACCTGCTACGAGAGTAAGCTAGTTACAGTATATGGCAACGACAAACTATGGTTTACCAGGGACATTAAACAGAAGCTAGCCATTCATTAGCGGCAACAGGGAAGAATTTCGGAGAGCCAAGTACGCAGTGCGCAAGGCGATTAGTTCGGCCAAGTACTAATACAAACGCAAACTTGAAAACCAATTTGCTTCCAACAACACCAGATCTGTATGGCAAGGGTTAGATCAAATTACACAGTATAAACCAAGCGCTTCAGCCATTTACAACCCCGATCCGTCCTTCCCCGACCAACTAAACGACTTCTACAACAGATTTGACAAGTTAAACACATCGCCGGAACAGCGCCCCCTACCCACAGACACTCCGCTGTCGCCGCCTTTCACCGTTAACGTTGCTGACGTGCAGACATTTTTCAAGCGACTGAGTACGCGCAAGGCTTCGGGTCCTGATAACATCTCATCATATACATTCAAGAACTGCGCCGATCAGCTTGCTCCAGTGTTTGCTGACATCTACAATTCATCTTTACAACAGTGCATAGTTCCAATGTGTTTTAAAACTTCTGTGATTATACCTATTCCCAAGAAGGCTAAAGTCTCTACCATGAACCATTACCGTCCAGTGGCACTTACCTCAGTTGCGATGAAAGTTTTCGAACATATTATGCTCCGTTATCTGAAACCTTCCACGGCCGGTCTATTGGATCCTCACCAGTTTGCTTATCAAACTAACAGATCTGTGGACGATGCAGTTGCCTTAGGTTTACATTATGTTATGAAACACCTGGAACAACCGAGTACTTTTGCGAGGATTCTTTTCGTGGACTTTAGCTCGGCCTTTAACACCATAATTCCTGTGAAGTTGTTTGACAAACTTGTATCTCTGAATGTGCATCCTGCCATCTGTCACTGGACTCTCAACTTTCTTCTTCACAGGCCTCAATCTGTCAAGGTCAACAACTCTCTCTCCAAACTTGTTATTCTTAACACTGGTGCCCCACAAGGCTGCGTGCTTTCTCCTTTCCTTTTCACTCTCTTTACAAACGACTGTGTATCTGGTAACCAATCTGTTCGCGTGGTTAAGTTCTCGGATGACACCACTGTAATTGGCTGTGTCAACAATGCTAACGAGTCTGTGTATAGAGAGGAAGTTCAAAGACTGGTCGGCTGGTGTAAGAACAACAACCTGGTACTAAACATATCCAAAACGAAGGAAATGATCATTGATTTTCGCAAAAAGAAAGCACCCATCCTCCCCCTTGTCATTGACGGTGCTGAAGTCTTACAAGCCGACTCTGTAAAATTTTTGGGTTCGACTATTTCAAAAGATCTTTCCTGGTGTAATAACTCGATTGACATCATCAAAAAAGCACAAAAACGCATGTACTTCCTTAGACACCTCAAACGATTCGGCTTATCTCAAGCAATATTAACACGTTTCTACCGCGCAGTTATTGAAAGTGTCTTGTCATTTTCTATTACTGTCTGGTTTGGTCGCGCCAGCCAAGATGAAATTAATCAAATTGAATCAGTCGTCAAGAACGCCTCTAAACTAATTGGGTTAAATATGCCGTCCATCAAGTCTCTTTATCTATCTCGCAGTTTGCGCAAATCCTAGCGCATTGTACAAGACGAATATCATCCAGCCAACCATCTCTTTCAACTCCTTCCCTCCGGTAAGCGCTATCGTAGCATAATAACTAAAACGACGCGATTCAACAATAGTTTCTATCCTCAAGCGCTGATATTTTTAAACGGAGAGCCATCATAAATGTCTTGCCTCTGGTAGGTTGTTGCAATGTCGCGTTTTTTATTTTTTATTTATTTATTTGTTTTAATCTTTTAAATGTTTTATTTTTTAATCTTGCAACCTATTATATTACTCTCGTTTGTTTTCAACTGTTTTTAGTATTACGATTGTGGTATATAATGTTTAGTTCCGTGTTATGGGGTGCATGAGTGTATGTTTGTGCTAACGCCACAACACTGCAAATTCCTTGTACTTGCTACTTGGTAAAAAACGTATCTGATCTTATCTTATCTTATCTTATCATATAAACACAGCCTAAGTCCTCCTCTTTGATTAGTGCTTGGTTATGCTTCACAGAAACACAGCCTAAGTCTTACTCCTGGTTAGTGCTTGGTTCGGATTCACACATACACCGCCTATGTCCTCCTCTTGGTGAGTGCTTGGTTTTGCTTCACACAAACACATCCTAAGTCCTCCTGTTGGTTAGTGCTTGGTTCTGCTTCATATAAACACAGCCTAAGTCTGCTTGGTTCTGCTTTACGTAAACACAGCCTAAGTCTTCCTCTTGGTTAGTGCTTGGTTCTGCTTCACACAAACACAGCCTAAGTCCTCCATTTTGGTAAGTGATTGGTTATGCTTCACACAGACACATCCTAAGTCCTCGTTCTGGTTAGTTTTTGGTTTTGCTTCACACAGACACAGCATAAGTCCTCCTCTTGGTTAGTGTTTGGTTTTGCTTCACACAGACACAGTCTAAGTCCTCCTCTTGGTAAGTGCTTTGTTCTGCTTCACACAAACGCAGCCTAAGTCATCCTCCTGGTTAGTGCTTGGTTATGCTTCAAACAGACACAGCCTATGTCCTCCTTTTAGTTAGTGCTTGGTTTTGCCGCACACAGACCCAGCCTAAGTCTTCCTCTTGGTTAGTGCTTGGTTCTGCATTACACAGAGAGACTAAGTCATTCTAGTTGTAGTTGAGTTTTATACCTTCGTGCAATGTTTTAGTGAGGCAGCTTCAGCATATTATTATAAAAGTCGATTAATAATATATTCCGTGGACACATCGAAACAATTGGTCAGTTGCATTTTCGAACATGCTCTTTTTGTGTTCCATCAGATCAAATAACCGACCCCAACATTGACCACATTACTAAATGAATCCGACTTCAATGCATTTCTGGCATGGGTGTTTAATATATCGAGAGAGTGCAAAAAGTAGCCCAAAAAGACTTGTGAAACGTATTGAAATCTGTTGTGATCATCTCATGCCAGCTGATGTTGTCAACGTCTCTTACACTAGCCAGCACTACCCTGTCACGTGTTGGTGGAGCAATGGCTATGGCAATGGTGGATACAACGTCAAGCCCCCAAAGATCATGTACAACTACTTTTTTCACGAAACGTTCGTACCGTACGAAGGAACTAATGTGAATGTTTCACATAGATCACGTGATCGTGCACACGTCGCGAACAATTGTGTGTAATTATGAAGTACTGCTATTGTTCCGCAATGCACGTCAAGCGTCAACATAAGTTCTTTCGTTAGATCAGCGCCTGCCGTCGGAATTTCGAATTGTTTTTATTAATGTACGAACCATCCCAATGGACAACTCCGAGCACGCCTACATAATATCAGCCACATACCTGCCTAACTGACTTAGATATTAGGGAACAGACAGGCAAGTAAACACAAGCACAGCATGTTTTGTCATACAGACAACTTTGTATTCTGTCAATGCAGTGACAACTTCGTATCTTGAAAATTAACTTGAATTATAACAACCTACTTCTGCGATTTTCTGTGTTTGCTGGTCGTGTGCCGGACCATCAACGCATTGTCTTCACCAGTGGCATTTCACGATCATTGCTGACATTACCTCTCGTTCTCTGTCAAGTACTAACGTCTAATTGTATTTCGTTGAAAGAAACGCGTCATCATGCGTTAGCAATAAAGCGGCCAAATTGAAAAGGTTAGAAGACAGTCGTCAGAGTGGACCTGTAAACGCGTTTTTTTCAACAGGCTTTCACGCAAACTCGATCGTTCGAACAGACTTTTATCCTCTACGGCGCCTCATAAATGCCTGCAGGGCAGTGGGTATTACCACAGACAGGGCAGTGGGTATTACCGCAGACATGGCAGTGGGTATTACCGCAGACAGGGCAGTGGGTATTACCACAGACAGGGCAGTGGGTATTACCACAGACAGGGCAGTGGGTATTACCACAGACAGGGCAGTGGGTATTACCGCAGACAGGGCAGTGGGTATTACCACAGACTGGGCAGTGGGTATTACCACAGACAGGGCAGTGGGTATTACCACAAACAGGGCAGTGGGTATTACCGCAGACAGGGCAGTGGGTATTACCACAAACAGGGCAGTGGTTATTACCACAGACAGGGCAGTGGGTATTACCACAGACAGGGCAGTGGGTATTACCACAGACAGTACAGTGGGTATTACCACAGACAGTGCAGTGGGTATTACCACAGACAGAGCAGTGGGTATTACCACAGACAGGACAGTGGGTATTACCGCAGATAGGGCAGTGGGTATTACCACAGACAGGGCAGTGGGTATTACCGCAGACAGGGCAGTGGGTATTACCACAGACAGGGCAGTGGGTATTACCGCAGACAGGACAGTGGGTATTACCACAGACAGGACAGTGGGTATTACCACAGACAGGACAGTGGGTATTACCGCAGACAGGGCAGTGGGTATTACCACAGACAGTGCAGTGGGTATTACCACAGACAGGACAGTGGGTATTACCACAGACAGGGCAGTGGGTATTACCACAGACAGGACAGTGGGTATTACCACAGACAGGGCAGTGGGTATTACCACAGACAGTGCAGTGGGTATTACCACAGACAGGACAGTGGGTATTACCACAGACAGGGCAGTGGGTATTACCACAGACAGGACAGTGGGTATTACCACAGACAGGGCAGTGGGTATTACCACAGACAGGGCAGTGGGTATTACCACAGACAGGACAGTGGGTATTGCCGTAGCGCGTTAACAGTATCAATTACCCATGTAACACACCAATTTGAGGAATTTTGATCTGATCTCTTTGTACAACGAGGCCTTTATTGAGCAGATTCTGTGCTGGTTGTTTTATATTGCAATGTTGCGGATGTGCACATTGACTTATTTAGAGTCTGTCAAAGGGGGCAAGCTTATTCAGGTTACAATGTAGCGGCGCTACTGAACAAGATTAATCTAAGGGGCGTGGCATAATGCCCCCCCTCCTAAATACGCCACTGCACCGCATGACTGACAAGCCACCTGGCACTCGGCACGGGTGAATATGTACGGTACGCGGAATGCGGAAACGCCGTAGTGTGGAAGGAGGCGCCCGAGCCCGTCAACTTAGTAGCTATGCAATGTTCGACCGTGTGAAAGTATGAGACAATTTATCTTTATCTTAATGTAATACCATCTAAAAATCGTTTTTCTTGTTCGCTCTCTTGTTTTGTATCCGTATGTATCTTAAGTTCTTGTTCACAGTTTTTGTGAGACGTTTCACATGTGTCAATGTTCCGTTCATTGCTTTTGTTCATGGTCCAGGTTGTACAGTGGTAACACAGATATTGCATTGATTAGTATACTTTTCACAAGAAAGTTGCTGTTGAGTTCATGAATGCTTCCATTGATATTGTTTTTTGAAATGTACATATTATAGCCTAAATGTAATATGCACCCAGGTTTGTACTTTTAGTATAATTTAATAGGTAAAAAAAAGGTAAAGTCATCCCCCAGGCATTACGCCTTAGGAAGCCATGAAGGCTTATATGGCCAGTTCTTAAACATGGTTTCTGTAGTGCGAAGCAACTTAGAGTGCAGTTATACTGACTCTCCTGGACGGGACACTAGTCCATCGCAGTGTTTGTACTCATTTACAGCTGAGTAGACTAAGGCAAAGTAGGGTAAACGAAATTGCCAAAACTTCGAAAATGAACCGTGACCAAGGCTGCTAGACTCGCAAAGCTACGGTGGGATGACGTCATAAGGTCATAGGTTAGAGTTATGCGGATAAGGTTGTTACTCGTAGGGTCCACGGGTCTAATAGAAAATGTTTGTCATCACTGATCGTTTACTCTGTCTATGTGGTGCTCCAACCGTGCTAGATACGATATCTGGATCTACATGTACGTGGTATTTAACGTTGGTGACTTAGTCACATCACACGATCGCAATTATCCTTTGAAGAGAGATAACATATTTCTAACAGGGTAACGGTTTAATGGATTGCAGCAATAATCTGGCTAGACAATATACAACAATGGACACATCGAGACCTACCGACCCTGCTACGCACGGCAGAAGACAGACAACGTTGGCGAGGACTGTGTACGGTCAACTGATGAAGGAAGAAGGAATAATAATCAGTTGTCCAGTTGATTGAGTTTACAAAGCTTCCGTTGTACTTTCTTTTCTTGCGGTTATCTACATCAGATGTCGTTGTCTTGCGCCACTCCTGGACGCCCTTCTCGAACAATCGGTTGTGTCATCGCTGTCCGTCCGTCACTCCCCTAAATTTGGTTGGCCACCCAACTGCCTATTTCTTGAAACTTGACAGACATTAGCCAGGCAAATCCCAAGTCATATAAAGAAAAATTCACTGTTGAATTACTAGACTAAAGTGACTGACTGGATTGACTGTGGAACAACTTTCCTGAAATCGGCAAAAACGGGATCTCGGAGATATTACACCCAACGGAAACACACCGGGAAGTGTAGACCCTAATTGTGGTCTAACCCCTATCATTACAACGGAGATGATCTTTTCTGTCAATTTTTACACAGCAATATTGTTAGATCTCGTGCCTTTCCTTCTTTTTTTAAATAATCTCCTACTTTTTGAACAAACTGTTTTCGTAATACATTCTACGTGGTTGCATTAT
Source organism: Lamellibrachia satsuma (assembly GCA_033239005.1). Classification (NCBI taxonomy): domain Eukaryota; kingdom Metazoa; phylum Annelida; class Polychaeta; order Sabellida; family Siboglinidae; genus Lamellibrachia; species Lamellibrachia satsuma. Next base: position 3,985,985 of record BSQZ01000049.1, on the reverse strand, counting down.
TTATGCAAACGGTGAACTAAGTGCATAAAATGACACAAAGGAGACATTATTTTTATGTGAGCCGCAATCGTTCCTTTGTTTTATCTCGGCTACAGTCTGTTCTACGCGCGCACTGCAAGAACATCCTAACTTGAAAATCGAGCTGAGCATTAACGGCTTACTTCCGATAGTCTCATAGCTTGCTCCGCATGTCCCCGGACCAACTGTATGCAGTATAGACTACATAAACAGATAGCGCAGTGTTATTACCTGTGACATTTCACCATCTTTGCTGATTGTTAACCACTACAGACAACAAACAACTCATGTTTCAACGAGACAGCGTTGACTGCGCGCACTGTTCTTGTGTATACATCTCTACTCAACGAGTGCCTCCTCTGGTGCCATTGTCTTTGCGTCTTGACGCATGCAGTTTATCAGGAAATACAATACATCAATTATTATAAAGAGCCAAAGTGATGGTTAGCCGTGATAACATTCGCTTCTTCAAATGACGTTTGAAGTTGTCAGGTGAAGTTTGCCAACACACAGTGGGCGGGTAGCAACGTGCTACGTACAGTAGCCGTGTCACAAAGCCTAGTCACAGTTGTTCGTTCCCGTGTAACAACATATCTGGGTATCATCCCCCGGCGAGAAGATGCCCTAGGATATCTTCCCAACCCTGGATACCTTCCCACTAGAGTATCTTCCCCCACCCCTAGGAATCCATGATTTCTCAAATTCATCAAGGCTCCTTGATATTAAAGAAGGCATTATTTGATAACAATCAATGAAAAGAACACACATTAGACATACACAAATGTGCTTACATATTTTGTAAAGCCCGCTTGGAAGGTGTGAGGGCATTTGTCATATGTTCTTGTTCACAAAGTGTAAAATGTGAAACAAAAATGATCAATAAGATTAGAATATTATATATATATATATATATATATATATATATATATATATATATATATATATATATATATATATATATATATATATAGGTGTAGAGTGGTCCTTATATAGCGGTAAACATTTGAAAGTCAAAGTTCTTTTCAGGACACCCGTGAATTCTTTTGCAATCTATGAAAAAGCTAACCTGCCAAAATGTTATCGGAATTGCTCGATGTTTTGGGGGCGCTACCAAAGGTTGAAGTTCACGACCGTAAGCGCCCGTAATACCCTTTGCACGTTTCTACGATGCCACACATATCAATCAAAAGTTACTAGAAAAATCTAAACTTCTTTTTTTGACACTAAAGGAGAATGCCTTGATGAAAGCCAAGTGATTTCTTGCTGCTGACATGGAAAGCTGGGCGTTGTACCAGGCGCGAACGTATAAATTGACAACGAAGATATATATATATATATATATATATATATATATATATATATATATATATATATATATATATATATATATATATATATATATATATATATATATATATATATATATACATATATATTCGTTGCAGGGCCTTCTCCTCCTCGCGGTGAGGTTGAACTGTGAACAAAGCATGAACACTTTGACAGCGTATAACGCTTTTGCCATCCATCTGGCGTGAAGCATCGTACTTCGAGCCATAAACCAGACCCCCAGTTTGGGCTGACCTCCGAGGAAAATAATCACCGGCTCTAGAAGTTCTCTTTAATCGTCTCTAGTTTGCTGATTTCGGAGCTGTTCTCGAGCGAGCAATAACACATCTTGCCTTAATCCGGAAACAGCGCTTGCCGTCGCATTCTAATCAGGTGCTGAACCTATTTTGGTCTATGCAGCCCATTGCACTTTAAATCTCCTGAAGACTATTATCTCGGGGCCACTGGACAGTCGCAGACAGACAGAGAAAGCAGCGTGTATGACGTGTTCGAAAATATGACTGAGAAGTTCCTTTCCCAGTTTCTCCTGTAGGAGGGCACGTGCACAATTCCTGTGTCCAGTGTTAGATACGGCCGTTTTAAAACACATGGCCCTGACCATGTCTGCCAAGTTTCAGGATTTGTTTGATGTCGTTACTGCTGTGGCCACCTAATAACAAATATTGTAAATGCATCACTGTGTTCTGGCTTGTTTCCTGAACAAACAAGCGCAAGTCAATCCATCTCTTAAGAAGTCAACTAAAGAAAACAATAACAGCTAAAGACCTATTTCTAATATCAGAAAAAAGTTGTAGCAAGCCGGGTAAGGTCTCAAATTGAGTTAAATTGTATGTCTAATGTATTTCAATCAGCTTACAAACAGTTTCATTCTACAGAGACTGCTCTTTTGAAAGTACACAATTTTGGTACTCTAAATATGTAACAGCGCTTTTACCTTGCTTTATTTATCTGCTGCTCGAAGTTCCTTTCGGGGCACCCGTGAATTCTTTTGCAACAAGTAAGGTTGATGTGCGTGTTTGTACGTGTGGTGATTGCAATCAGGCAATTTGAGGAAACTTGATCTCAGCTCTTGATAAAGCACGGCAGATATTGAGCATATACTTCTAAATCTTATCTAAATCATATGCTTCTAAATCTTTGCCACACAATACGAACATACGAACATATTTATAACATGCGCTGATTAACTCTGACTTACTTGTGACGTCAGCATGCACTTGTTGATAAAGGTCATTTTAATAAGAAAGCCGTGCGAAGTTGTTAGGATGTCACGGCACTTAATATTGAACTAATAAGTTGTTAGGATGTCACGACACTTAATATTGAACTAATAAGTTGTTAGGATGTCACGACACTTAATATTGAACTAATAAGTTGTTAGGATGTCACGACACTTAATATTGAACTAATAAGTTGTTAGGATGTCACGACACTTAATATTGAACTAATAAGTTGTTAGGATGTCACGACACTTAATATTGAACTAATAAGTTGTTAGGATGTCACGACACTTAATATTGAACTAATAAGTTGTTAGGATGTCACGACACTTAATATTGAACTAATAAGTTGCTAGGATGTCACGACACTTAATATTGAACTAATAAGTTGCTAGGATGTCACGACACTTAATATTGAACTAATAAGTTGCTAGGATGTCACGACACTTAATATTGAACTAATACGTTGCTAGGATGTCACGACACTTAATATTGAACTAATAAGTTGTTAGGATGTCACGACACTTAATATTGAACTAATAAGTTGTTAGGATGTCACGACACTTAATATTGAACTAATAAGTTGTTAGGATGTCACGACACTTAATATTGAACTAAAAAGTTGTTAGGCTGTCACAACACTTAATATTGAACTAATAAGTTGTTAGGATGTCACGACACTTAATATTGAACTAATAAGAAGTGACTAATTCGGGTGCCGTAGAAAGTAAGTAAGTTATTACAGATTGTTTGCTAAGTTGCCTCAACCGAGATACGAGACACTGAGATACGATCTGTGGAACGACGCTTGTTTCCAATATTGGTGTCTTAGCCATATCAGACGATCAGCACTAGCCACAGCGGTTCTCAAGAGTGAAACTGATGGTAGCAGCGAATACATAATCATGACTAATGATCGCAGCCGGTCGCCACTCCTCACCGACCGACCGACCGACCGACCGACCGACCGACCGACCGACCGACCGACCGACCGACCGACCGACCGACCGACCGACCGACCGACCGACCGACCGACCGACCGACCGACCGACCGACCGACCGACCGACCGACCGACCGACCGACCGACCGACCGACCGACCGAACGAACGAACGAACGAACGAACGAACGAACGAACGACCGACCTGGAGGGCGCCACTCAGATACAACTTGATTATAAATACAAAATGCACGGCTGGCGGAGTGGCATAAACAATTTAACTTAAAGTTAAATGCAAATAAAACCGAGTTTCTTATTATTAGTAGTACACAAAAGCTAACTTGATTGTTTTACCCGATACCTAGGCTAAGCCAGAATTTCACATCCGCTATCTCAGCACGGAAATTCGGGGTCACCTTAGATAATAATAAAACATTTAGACAGCATAGTTCATAAAATTGTTGCTGTTTTCATCATATTCGTGACGTTCGTCGTATTCGCCGGTATAAGTCTTGCTGTCGCCAAAACTATTGCAACTGCTCTTGTTAGCAGTAGACTTGACTATTGTAATTCACTTTATCATAATATTTTTCTCAAGGACATCTTGAAACTTCAGCGTGTGCAAAATTGTTTGGCAAGGGTAGTTACCCGGTCTCCCCGTTTCTCTCACTCAGTACCACTTCTTAAATCATTGCATTGGCTCAGTGTGCGATATCGCATTGTTTTAAAGATCTTTACAATTACCTATCAATGACTTTCATCCAAGCAAACAACATATTTACATTCACTGCTCACTCCTGCAAGACAGCCTATACAACTTCTATAATTTAATTCCAATCTACTTTTTGTTCTTAATGCTAAGACAAATGTCGGAACTATAACTATTTCAGTTGCTGCATCGACTCCATGGAACTCACTCCCTGTTTGTGTTACGTCTGTAGGAAATATAACAACACTTCGCCTTAAACTAAAACCCCACCTGTTTTAACTAGGTATATCTTCTGATATTATTATTATAGTATTTATTACCTGGTAGATTATAATGGAACGTAAATATTCGGGTAACAGGACCACAGGCCTACACATTAAGCAGCGTAACATTTAAGTTCCGTTATAATCCACCAGGTGGCGTGGTAGTAACGGGATGGGTCTTAATAGCGGCTAACCGAAATAATAGGTGGCGCCTCTGGTGGATAATATAACACTACACGTTTCGACTCGACTTCGAACAATCGTATATCGACGACGACGCGTGCCAGACTCCGGGACGCAATTATTTAACAAATTATTGTGTCAGCAAGAATACCAACATTCATGCATACTGATATTTAACCACAACATCGCAACGCTGTTCCGTCACATTAGTGAAGGAACTGTGTAAATTAGATGTTATGACGGCAATCAATGAATGGAACAAATTATCCACAGATTGTGTAAATGCTAGCAGCGTGAATGTTTAAACACAAAATTGACAAAAATCTCACAAGGGCTGGCTATACACAACACAGATGAAGAAATGCTGGACTTAACCCAATGGCTTCCTTGTCCACTTGTCATCTGTTTTTTTTTTGTATTGGGTGATAATCGTGTTAATACATTGTTATTTCGGATTTGGTTAGGCTGAATTGAAGGACCAGTCCGCGAGCGGGTTTGGCCGACTTCAGGACTAAGTGGTTAATGTTACTGAGTTTTTATCTTGATAAATCAGAAATTCAACAATCGGTCGATCTGCCAATTGGATAATTTCGAACGCGATCGGGCAAGCGTAGACACAGGTACGCAATTTTTGGGTACACCGTAAAACAATCCCGGGGCTTTTCGAGATGTTTAATCGTGTATTTGTTTTATCAAACTTGGTCAGCCAAGCATTAATATACATATTATATACCACACCACGAAATCTTAACCGACGCACCAGGTGCTACACCTCGATGAAGACTCATAATATTATTGAGAGTTGCATTTCATGAGACCATTAAAATATACAGTATTTCATATAGCCTAAATTACGTTCTCGTAACATCACATTGGAATTCGTTTCCCAACAGAGTGAAACAAACGGTAGCAGAAACGAGTATACCATATACAATGAACACAAAGCGGAAAGTTACCTAACAATTCTGCAAGTGACACAATAAGATGCTTTTAATGCCTTACATTGTATCCAGTTATTTCCATCAGGCGATTAAAATACGCTAATTCAATAAATAAAAATAAACATTAGCACAAACGAGACAACCATATAGACTGAAAATTACTCGGAAACTGAAATAACATTTCAATTGAACTAACATAACGATGCCTCCAATGACTTGCCTGCAGCAGTGTATATTCCGTGGTAAGCTGTTGCAGCATATTCGACAAAATGTCACATGTCAACACAAAAAAAATGTGTATCGCTTATTACTTTCAGCAAGGAACGAAATTCAAGATGAGATACAAATGGTCAAAGCTGTTTGTGAGATACTACATTATCTTCGTGGTCATGGCAGTAGTAACGTCCACAACTGGAGCTGATACAACAACAGAAACTGAAAATCCAAATGAAACACCTACAAACAAAACAACTGGATTTCCTACAAACATAATTGAAAGAGTAGTAAAATCTGCAATAACATATACAGACAGGTCAGACGTAAAACCAACTCCAACTATTTCAAAGACTGAAACTCCTACAACCACAACAACTGAAACTCCTTCAACCACAACAGCTGAAACTCATACAGCCTCAACAATTAAAGTTCCTACAACCACAACAACTGAAACTCCAACAACCACAACAACTAAAACTCCTTCAAACACAACAGCTGAAACTCCTACAACTTCAACAAATGAAACTTCTACAGCCACAACAATTCAATCTCCTACAACTACACCAATTGAAACTCCTACAACCAAAGCAACTGATTCACCTACAACCACAACAACTGAAGCTCCTACAACAACAAGAAGTGAAATCCCTACAACTACAACAACTGAAACTGCTACAACCACAACAACTGAAACTCCTAAAACCACAAAAGCTAAAATTCTTACAACCACAACAACTGAAACTTCTTCAACCACAACAACTGAAACTCCTACAACCACATCAACTGATTCTCCTACAACTTCAACAACTGAAACTCCATCAACCACAACAAGTGAAACCCCTACAACTATAACAATTGAAATTCCTATAACCACAACAACTGAAGCTCCTACAACCGCAACAACGGAAACTCCTACAGCATCAACAACTGAAGCTCCTACAACCACAACAACTAAAATTCCAACAACCACAACAACGGAAGCTCCTACAACCACAACAAGTGAAATACCTACAACGTCAACAACTGAAACTCCTACAACTGCAACAACTGAAACTCCTTCAACCTCAAAAACTGAAACTCCTACAACCACAACAACTGAAGCTCCCACGACAACAACAACTGAAACTCCTACAACTTCAACAACAGAAACTCCATCAACCACAATAAGTGAAACTCGTACAACTACAACAACTGAAACTCCTACAACCACAACAACTGAAACGTCTACAACCACAACAACGGAAGCTCCTACAACTTCAACAACTGAAGCTCCTTCAACAACAACAATTGAAATTCCTACAACCACAACAATTGAAGCTCCTACAACCACAACCACTGAAATTCCTACAACTTCAACTACTGAAACTCATACAACCACAACAACTGAAACTCCTACAACCACAACAACTGAAACCCCTTCAACCACAACAACTGAAACTCCTACAACTTCAACAACTGAAACTCCATCAACCACAATAAGTGAAACTCATACAATTACAACAACTGAAACTCCTACAACCACAACAACTGAAACGTCTACAACCACAACAACGGAAGCTCCTACAACTTCAACAACTGAAGCTCCTTCAACCACAACAATTGAAATTCCTACAACCACAACAATTGAAGCTCCTACAACCACAACCACTGAAATTCCTACAACTTCAATTACTGAAACTCATACAACCACAACAACTGAAACTCCTACAACCACAACAACTGAAACCCCTTCAACCTCAACAACTGAAACTCCTACAACCAAAAAAACTGAATCTCCAACAACTACAACAACTGAAACACTTACAACCACAACCACTGAAACTCCTACAACTACAACAACTGAAACTCCTACAACCACAACAACTGAATCTACTTCAACAACAACGACTGAAGCTCCCACGACCACAACTGAAACTCCTACAACCACAACAACTGAAGCTTCTACAACAACAAAAGCGGAAATTCCTTCAACTTCAACAACTGAAACTTCTACAACCACAACAAGTGAAACTCCTACAACCACAACAACTGAAGCTCCTACAACCACAACCACTGAAATTCCTACATTTTCAAATACTGAAACTCATAAAACCACAATAACTGAAACTCCAACAACCACAACAACTGAAACTCCTACAACGTCAACAACTGAAACTCCTACAAACACAACAACTGAATCTCCCACAACTACAACAACTGAAACTGTTACAACCACAACCACTGAAACTCCTAAAACTGAAACTCCTTCAACCACAACAACTGAAACTCCTACAACTACAACAACCGAAATTCTTACAACCACAACCATTGAAACTCCTACAACTACAACAACTGAAACTCCTACAACCACAACAACGGAATCTCCTACAACTTCAACAACTGAAGCTCCTACAACCACAACAACTGAAACTCCTACAACTTCAACAACTGAAACTCCTACAACCACAACAACTGAAGCTCCTACAACCACAAAAACTGAAGCTCCTACAACCACAACAGCGGTAACTCATTCAACTTCAAAAACTGAAACTCCTACAACCAAAACAACAGAAACTCCTTCAACCACAACAACTGAAACTCCTACAACTTCAACAACTGAAACTCCAACAACCACAACAACGGAATTATATACAACGTCAACAACTGAAACTCCTACAACCAGAACAACTGAAACTCCTTCAAACTCAACAACTGAAACTCCTACCACCATAGCAACTGAAGCTCCTACAACCAGAACAACTGAAGCTCCTACAACTACAACAACTGAAACTCCTACAACCACAACAACTGAAACTCCTACAACCAAAACAACTGAAACTCCTTCAACCACAACAACGGAAACACATACAACTTCAATAACTGAAACTCCAACAACCACAACAACTGAAACACCTACAACCACAACAATGGAAACTCCTACAACTTCAACAACTGAAACTCCAACAACCACAACAACTGAAACTCCTACAACTTCAACAACTGAAACCCATACAACCACAACAACTGTATCTCCTGCAAATACTACAACTGAAACTCTTACAACCACAACCACTGAAACTCCTACTACAACTACAACAACTGAAACTCCTACAACCACAACTGAAACTCCTACAACCAGAACAACGGTAACTCCTACAACTTCAACAACTGAATCTCCAACAACTACAACAACTGAAACACTTACAACCACAACCACTGAAACTCCTACAACTACAACAACTGAAACTCCTACAACCACAACAACTGAATCTCCTTCAACAACAACAATTGAAACTCCCACGACCACAACTGCAACTCCTACAACCACAACAACTGAAGCTCCTACAACAACAACAACGGAAACTCCTTCAACTTCAACAACTGAAGCTTCTACAACCACAACAAGTGAAACTCCTACAACCACAACAACTGAAGCGCCTACAACCACAACCACTGAAATTCCTACATTTTCAACTACTGAAACTCATAAAACCACAATAACTGAATCTCCTACAACTACAACAACTGAAACTCCTACAACCACAACAACTGAAACTCCATCAACCACAATAAGTGAAACTCATACAACTACAACAACTGAAACTCCTACAACCACAACAACTGAAACGTCTACAACCACAACAACGGAAGCTCCTACAACTTCAACAACTGAAGCTCCTTCAACCACAACAATTGAAATTCCTACATCCACAACAATTGAAGCTCCTACAACCACAACCACTGAAATTCCTACAACTTCAATTACTGAAACTCATACAACCACAACAACTGAAACTCCTACAACCACAACAACTGAAACTCCTACAACCACAACAACGGAATCTCCTACAACTTCAACAACTGAAGCTCCTACAACCACAACAACTGAAACTCCTACAACTTCAACAACTGAAACTCCTACAACCACAACAACTGGGCTCCTACAACCACAAAAACTGAAGCTCCTACAACCACAACAGCGGTAACTCATTCAACTTCAAAAACTGAAACTCCTACAACCAAAACAACAGAAACTCCTTCAACCACAACAACTGAAACTCCTACAACTTCAACAACTGAAACTCCAACAACCACAACAACGGAATTATATACAACGTCAACAACTGAAACTCCTACAACCAGAACAACTGAAACTCCTTCAAACTCAACAACTGAAACTCCTACCACCATAGCAACTGAAGCTCCTACAACCAGAACAACTGAAGCTCCTACAACTACAACAACTGAAACTCCTACAACCACAACAACTGAAACTCCTACAACCAAAACAACTGAAACTCCTTCAACCACAACAACGGAAACACATACAACTTCAATAACTGAAACTCCAACAACCACAACAACTGAAACACCTACAACCACAACAATGGAAACTCCTACAACTTCAACAACTGAAACTCCAACAACCACAACAACTGAAACTCCTACAACTTCAACAACTGAAACCCATACAACCACAACAACTGTATCTCCTGCAAATACTACAACTGAAACTCTTACAACCACAACCACTGAAACTCCTACTACAACTACAACAACTGAAACTCCTACAACCACAACTGAAACTCCTACAACCAGAACAACGGTAACTCCTACAACTTCAACAACTGAATCTCCAACAACTACAACAACTGAAACACTTACAACCACAACCACTGAAACTCCTACAACTACAACAACTGAAACTCCTACAACCACAACAACTGAATCTCCTTCAACAACAACAATTGAAACTCCCACGACCACAACTGCAACTCCTACAACCACAACAACTGAAGCTCCTACCAACAACAACAACGGAAACTCCTTCAACTTCAACAACTGAAGCTTCTACAACCACAACAAGTGAAACTCCTACAACCACAACAACTGAAGCGCCTACAACCACAACCACTGAAATTCCTACATTTTCAACTACTGAAACTCATAAAACCACAATAACTGAATCTCCTACAACTACAACAACTGAAACTCCTACAACCACAACAACTGAAACTCCATCAACCACAATAAGTGAAACTCATACAACTACAACAACTGAAACTCCTACAACCACAACAACTGAAACGTCTACAACCACAACAACGGAAGCTCCTACAACTTCAACAACTGAAGCTCCTTCAACCACAACAATTGAAATTCCTACATCCACAACAATTGAAGCTCCTACAACCACAACCACTGAAATTCCTACAACTTCAATTACTGAAACTCATACAACCACAACAACTGAAACTCCTACAACCACAACAACTGAAACTCCTACAACCACAACAACGGAATCTCCTACAACTTCAACAACTGAAGCTCCTACAACCACAACAACTGAAACTCCTACAACTTCAACAACTGAAACTCCTACAACCACAACAACTGAAGCTCCTACAACCACAAAAACTGAAGCTCCTACAACCACAACAGCGGTAACTCATTCAACTTCAAAACTGAAACTCCTACAACCAAAACAACAGAAACTCCTTCAACCACAACAACTGAAACTCCTACAACTTCAACAACTGAAACTCCAACAACCACAACAACGGAATTATATACAACGTCAACAACTGAAACTCCTACAACCAGAACAACTGAAACTCCTTCAAACTCAACAACTGAAACTCCTACCACCATAGCAACTGAAGCTCCTACAACCAGAACAACTGAAGCTCCTACAACTACAACAACTGAAACTCCTACAACCACAACAACTGAAACTCCTACAACCAAAACAACTGAAACTCCTTCAACCACAACAACGGAAACACATACAACTTCAATAACTGAAACTCCAACAACCACAACAACTGAAACACCTACAACCACAACAATGGAAACTCCTACAACTTCAACAACTGAAACTCCAACAACCACAACAACTGAAACTCCTACAACTTCAACAACTGAAACCCATACAACCACAACAACTGTATCTCCTGCAAATACTACAACTGAAACTCTTACAACCACAACCACTGAAACTCCTACTACAACTACAACAACTGAAACTCCTACAACCACAACTGAAACTCCTACAACCAGAACAACGGTAACTCCTACAACTTCAACAACTGAATCTCCAACAACTACAACAACTGAAACACTTACAACCACAACCACTGAAACTCCTACAACTACAACAACTGAAACTCCTACAACCACAACAACTGAATCTCCTTCAACAACAACAATTGAAACTCCCACGACCACAACTGCAACTCCTACAACCACAACAACTGAAGCTCCTACAACAACAACAACGGAAACTCCTTCAACTTCAACAACTGAAGCTTCTACAACCACAACAAGTGAAACTCCTACAACCACAACAACTGAAGCGCCTACAACCACAACCACTGAAATTCCTACATTTTCAACTACTGAAACTCATAAAACCACAATAACTGAATCTCCTACAACTACAACAACTGAAACTCCTACAACCACAACAACTGAAACTCCATCAACCACAATAAGTGAAACTCATACAACTACAACAACTGAAACTCCTACAACCACAACAACTGAAACGTCTACAACCACAACAACGGAAGCTCCTACAACTTCAACAACTGAAGCTCCTTCAACCACAACAATTGAAATTCCTACATCCACAACAATTGAAGCTCCTACAACCACAACCACTGAAATTCTTACAACTTCAATTACTGAAACTCATACAACCACAACAACTGAAACTCCTACAACCACAACAACTGAAACCCCTTCAACCACAACAACTGAAACTCCTACAACCAAAAAAACTGAATCTCCAACAACTACAACAACTGAAACACTTACAACCACAACCACTGAAACTCCTACAACTACAACAACTGAAACTCCTACAACCACAACAACTGAATCTCCTTCAACAACAACGACTGAAGCTCCCACGACCACAACTGAAACTCGTACAACCACAACAACTGAAGCTTCTACAACAACAAAAGCGGAAATTCCTTCAACTTCAACAACTGAAACTTCTACAACCACAACAAGTGAAACTCCTACAACCACAACAACTGAAGCTCCTACAACCACAACCACTGAAATTCCTACATTTTCAAATACTGAAACTCATAAAACCACAATAACTGAAACTCCAACAACCACAACAACTGAAACTCCTACAACGTCAACAACTGAAACTCCTACAACCACAACAACTGAATCTCCCACAACTACAACAACTGAAACAGTTACAACCACAACCACTGAAACTCCTAAAACTGAAACTCCTTCAACCACAACAACTGAAACTCCTACAACTACAACAACCGAAATTCTTACAACCACAACCATTGAAACTCCTACAACTACAACAACTGAAACTCCTACAACCACAACAACGGAATCTCCTACAATTTCAACAACTGAAGCTCCTACAACCACAACAACTGAAGCTCCTACAACCACAAAAACTGAAGTTCCTACAACCACAACAGCGGTAACTCATTCAACTTCAACAACTGAAACTCCTACAACCAAAACAACAGAAACTCCTTCAACCACAACAACTGAAACTCCTACAACTTCAACAACTGAAACTCCAACAACCACAACAACGGAATTATATACAACGTCAACAACTGAAACTCCTACAACCAGAACAACTGAAACTCCTTCAAACTCAACAACTGAAACTCCTACCACCATAGCAACTGAAGCTCCTACAACCAGAACAACTGAAGCTCCTACAACTACAACAACTGAAACTCCTACAACCACAACAACTGAAACTCCTACAACCAAAACAACTGAAACTCCTTCAACCACAACAACGGAAACACATACAACTTCAATAACTGAAACTCCAACAACCACAACAACTGAAACACCTACAACCACAACAATGGAAACTCCTACAACTTCAACAACTGAAATTCCAACAACCACAACAACTGAAACTCCTACAACTTCAACAACTGAAACCCATACAACCACAACAACTGTATCTCCTGCAAATACTACAACTGAAACTCTTACAACCACAACCACAGAAACTCCTACTACAACTACAACAACTGAAACTCCTACAACCACAACTGAAACTCCTACAACCAGAACAACGGTAACTCCTACAACTTCAACAACTGAATCTCCAACAACTACAACAACTGAAACACTTACAACCACAACCACTGAAACTCCTACAACTACAACAACTGAAACTCCTACAACCACAACAACTGAATCTCCTTCAACAACAACAATTGAAACTCCCACGACCACAACTGGAACTCCTACAACCACAACAACTGAAGCTCCTACAACAACAACGGAAACTCCTTCAACTTCAACAACTGAAGCTTCTACAACCACAACAAGTGAAACTCCTACAACCACAACAACTGAAGCGCCTACAACCACAACCACTGAAATTCCTACATTTTCAATTACTGAAACTCATAAAACCACAATAACTGAAACTCCTACAACTACAACAACTGAAACTCCTACAACCACAACAACGGAAACTCCTACAACGTCAACAACTGAAACTCCTACAACCACAACAACTGAATCTCCCACAACTACAACAACTGAAACTCTTACAACCACAACCACTGAAACTCCTACAACTACAACAACCGAAATTCTTACAACCACAACAACTGAAACTCCTACAACTACAACAACTGAAACTCCTTCAACCACAACAACTGAAACTCCTACAACTACAACAACCGAAATTCTTACAACCACAACCACTGAAACTCCTACAACTACAACAACTGAAACTCCTACAATCACAAAAACTGAATCTCCTTCAACAACAACAACTGAAGCTCCCACGACCACAACAACTGAAACACCTACAACTTCAACAAGTGAAACTCCTACAACCACAACAACTGAAGCTCCTACAACAACAACAACGGAGACTCCAACAACTGAAACTCCTACAACCACAACAACTGAAACTCCTACAACCACAACAACTGAAACTCCTACAACCACAACAACTGAAACTACTACAACCACAACAACTGAATCTCCTTCAACAACAACAACTGAAGCTCCCACGACCACAACAACTGAAACTCCTACAACTACAACAACTGAAACTCTTACAACCACAACCACTGAAACTATTACAACTACAACAATTGAAATTCCTACAACCGCAACAACTGAAACTCCAACAACCACAACAACTGAAACTCCTACAACTTCAACAACTGAAACTCCTACAACCACAACAACTGAATCTCCTACAAATACAACAACTGAAACTCTTTCAACCACAACTGAAACTCCTACAACTTCAACAACTGAAGCTTCTACAGCCACAACAAGTGAAACTCCTACAACTACAACAACTGAAACTCATAGAACCACAACAACTGAAACTCCTACAACCAAAACAACGGAAACTCCTTCAACTTCAACCACTGAAACTCCTACAACCAAAACAACTGAAACTCCTTCAACCACAACAACGGAAACTCCTACAACTATAACAACTGAAACTCAAACAACCACAACAACTGAAACACCTACAACCACAACAACGGAATATCCTACAACTTCAAAAACTGAAGCTCCTACAACCACAACAAGTGAAACCCCTACAACTATAACAATTGAAATTCCTACAACCACAACAACTGAAGCTCCTACAACCGCAACAACGGAAACTCCTACAGCATCAACAACTGAAGCTCCTACAACCACAACAACTAAAATTCCAACAACCACAACAACGGAAGCTCCTACAACCACAACAAGTGAAATACCTACAACGTCAACAACTGAAACTCCTACAACTGCAACAACTGAAACTCCTTCAACCTCAAAAACTGAAACTCCTACAACCACAACAACTGAAGCTCCCACGACAACAACAACTGAAACTCCTACAACTTCAACAACAGAAACTCCATCAACCACAATAAGTGAAACTCGTACAACTACAACAACTGAAACTCCTACAACCACAACAACTGAAACGTCTACAACCACAACAACGGAAGCTCCTACAACTTCAACAACTGAAGCTCCTTCAACAACAACAATTGAAATTCCTACAACCACAACAATTGAAGCTCCTACAACCACAACCACTGAAATTCCTACAACTTCAACTACTGAAACTCATACAACCACAACAACTGAAACTCCTACAACCACAACAACTGAAACCCCTTCAACCACAACAACTGAAACTCCTACAACTTCAACAACTGAAACTCCATCAACCACAATAAGTGAAACTCATACAACTACAACAACTGAAACTCCTACAACCACAACAACTGAAACGTCTACAACCACAACAACGGAAGCTCCTACAACTTCAACAACTGAAGCTCCTTCAACCACAACAATTGAAATTCCTACAACCACAACAATTGAAGCTCCTACAACCACAACCACTGAAATTCCTACAACTTCAATTACTGAAACTCATACAACCACAACAACTGAAACTCCTACAACCACAACAACTGAAACCCCTTCAACCTCAACAACTGAAACTCCTACAACCAAAAAAACTGAATCTCCAACAACTACAACAACTGAAACACTTACAACCACAACCACTGAAACTCCAACAACTACAACAACTGAAACTCCTACAACCACAACAACTGAATCTACTTCAACAACAACGACTGAAGCTCCCACGACCACAACTGAAACTCCTACAACCACAACAACTGAAGCTTCTACAACAACAAAAGCGGAAATTCCTTCAACTTCAACAACTGAAACTTCTACAACCACAACAAGTGAAACTCCTACAACCACAACAACTGAAGCTCCTACAACCACAACCACTGAAATTCCTACATTTTCAAATACTGAAACTCATAAAACCACAATAACTGAAACTCCAACAACCACAACAACTGAAACTCCTACAACGTCAACAACTGAAACTCCTACAACCACAACAACTGAATCTCCCACAACTACAACAACTGAAACTGTTACAACCACAACCACTGAAACTCCTAAAACTGAAACTCCTTCAACCACAACAACTGAAACTCCTACAACTACAACAACCGAAATTCTTACAACCACAACCATTGAAACTCCTACAACTACAACAACTGAAACTCCTACAACCACAACAACGGAATCTCCTACAACTTCAACAACTGAAGCTCCTACAACCACAACAACTGAAGCTCCTACAACCACAAAAACTGAAGTTCCTACAACCACAACAGCGGTAACTCATTCAACTTCAACAACTGAAACTCCTACAACCAAAACAACAGAAACTCCTTCAACCACAACAACTGAAACTCCTACAACTTCAACAACTGAAACTCCAACAACCACAACAACGGAATTATATACAACGTCAACAACTGAAACTCCTACAACCAGAACAACTGAAACTCCTTCAAACTCAACAACTGAAACTCCTACCACCATAGCAACTGAAGCTCCTACAACCAGAACAACTGAAGCTCCTACAACTACAACAACTGAAACTCCTACAACCACAACAACTGAAACTCCTACAACCAAAACAACTGAAACTCCTTCAACCACAACAACGGAAACACATACAACTTCAATAACTGAAACTCCAACAACCACAACAACTGAAACACCTACAACCACAACAATGGAAACTCCTACAACTTCAACAACTGAAACTCCAACAACCACAACAACTGAAACTCCTACAACTTCAACAACTGAAACCCATACAACCACAACAACTGTATCTCCTGCAAATACTACAACTGAAACTCTTACAACCACAACCACTGAAACTCCTACTACAACTACAACAACTGAAACTCCTACAACCACAACTGAAACTCCTACAACCAGAACAACGGAAACTCCTACAACTTCAACAACTGAATCTCCAACAACTACAACAACTGAAACACTTACAACCACAACCACTGAAACTCCTACAACTACAACAACTGAAACTCCTACAACCACAACAACTGAATCTCCTTCAACAACAACAACTGAAGCTCCCACGACCACAACTGAAACTCCAACAACCACAACAACTGAAGCTCCTACAACAACAACAACGGAAACTCCTTCAACTTCAACAACTGAAGCTTCTACAACCACAACAAGTGAAACTCCTACAACCACAACAACTGAAGCGCCTACAACCACAACCACTGAAATTCCTACATTTTCAACTACTGAAACTCATAAAACCACAATAACTGAAACTCCTACAACTACAACAACTGAAACTCCTACAACCACAACAACGGAAACTCCTACAACTTCAACAACTGAAATTCCAACAACCACAACAACTGAATCTCCTACAACGTCAACAACTGAAACTCCTACAACCACAACAACTGAATCTCCCACAACTACAACAACTGAAACTCTTACAACCACAACCACTGAAACTCCTACAACTACAACAACCGAAATTCTTACAACCACAACAACTGAAACTCCTACAACTACAACAACTGAAACTCCTTCAACCACAACAACTGAAACTCCTACAACTACAACAACCGAAATTCTTACAACCACAACCACTGAAACTCCTACAACTACAACAACTGAAACTCCTACAATCACAACAACTGAATCTCCTTCAACAACAACAACTGAAGCTCCCACGACCACAACAACTGAAACACCTACAACTTCAACAAGTGAAACTCCTACAACCACAACAACTGAAGCTCCTACAACAACAACAACGGAGACTCCAACAACTGAAACTCCTACAACCACAACAACTGAAACTCCTACAACCACAACAACTGAAACTCCTACAACCACAACAACTGAAGCTCCCACGACCACAACAACTGAAACTCCTACAACTACAACAACTGAAACTCTTACAACCACAACCACTGAAACTATTACAACTACAACAATTGAAATTCCTACAACCGCAACAACTGAAACTCCAACAACCACAACAACTGAAACTCCTACAACTTCAACAACTGAAACTCCTACAACCACAACAACTGAATCTCCTACAAATACAACAACTGAAACTCTTTCAACCACAACTGAAACTCCTACAACTTCAACAACTGAAGCTTCTACAGCCACAACAAGTGAAACTCCTACAACTACAACAACTGAAACTCATAGAACCACAACAACTGAAACTCCTACAACCACAACAACGGAAACTCCTTCAACTTCAACCACTGAAACTCCTACAACCAAAACAACTGAAACTCCTTCAACCACAACAACGGAAACTCCTACAACTATAACAACTGAAACTCAAACAACCACAACAACTGAAACACCTACAACCACAACAACGGAATATCCTACAACTTCAAAAACTGAAGCTCCTACAACCACAACAAATGAATTGCCTACAACGTCAACAACTGAAACCCATACAACCACTACCACTGAAACTCCTAAAACTACAACAACTGAAACTCCTACAACCACAACAACGGAATCTCCTTCAACAACATCAACTGAAGCTCCCACGACCACAACAACGGAATCTCCTACAACTTCAACAACTGAAACTCCTACAACCACTACAACTGAATCTCCTACAACAACAACATCTGAAACTCTTATAACCACAACCACTGGAACTCCTGCAACTACAACAGCTGTAACTCCTACAACCACAACAACTGAATCTCCTTCAACAACAACAACTGAAGCTCCCACGACAACAACTGAAACTCCTACAACCACAACAACTGAAGCTCCTACAACAACAACAACGGAAACTCCTTCAACTTCAACAACTGAAGCTTCTACAACAACAACAAGTGAAACTCCTACAACCACAACAACTGAAGCTCCTACAACAACAACCACTGAAAATCCTACATTTTCAACTACTGAAACTCATAAAACCACAATAACTGAAACTCCAACAACCACAACAACTGAAACTCCTACAACGTCAACAACTGAAACTCCTACAACCACAACAACTGAATCTCCCACAACTACAACAACTGAAACTCCTACAACCACAACCACTGAAACTCCTACAACTACAACAACTGAAACTCCTACAACCACAACAACTGAATCTCCTTCAACAACAACAACTGAAGCTCCCACGACCACAACAACTGAAACTCCTACAAGTTCAACAAATGAAACTCCTATAACCACAACAACTGAATCTCCTTCAACAACAACAACGGAAGCTCCCACGATCACAGCAACTGAAACTCCTACAACTTCAACAAATGAAACTCCTACAACCACAACAACTGAAGCTCCTACAACCACAACAACTGAAACTCCTACAACCGCAACAGCGGTAACTCATTCAACTTCAACAACTGAAACTCCTACAACCAAAACAACAGAAACTCCTTCAACCACAACAACTGAAACTCCTACAACTTCAACAACTGAAACTCCAACAACCACAACAATTGAAACACATACAACCACAACAACGGAATCTCCTACAACTTCAACAACTGAAGCTCCTACAACCACAACAACTGAATTACATACAACGTCAACAACTGAAACTCCTACAACCAGAACAACTGAAACTCCTTCAACCTCAACAACTGAAACTCCTACCACCATAGCAACTGAAGCTCCTACAACCAGAACAACTGAAACTCCTACAACTACAACAACTGAAACTCCTACAACCACAGCAACTGAAACTCCTACAACCAAAACAACTGAAACTCCTTCAACCACAACAACGGAAACACCTACAACTTCAACAACTGAAAATCCAACAACCACAACAATTGAAACACCTACAACCACAACACCGGAAACTCCTACAACTTCAACAACTGAAACTCCAACAACCACAACAACTGAAACTCCTACAACTTCAACAACTGAAACTCATACAACCACAACAACTGTATCTCCTACAACTACCACAACTGAAACTCTTACAACCACAACCACTGAAACTCCTACAACTACAACAACTGAAACTCCTACAACCACAACAACTGAAACACCTACAACTTTTACAATTGTAACTCCTACAACTACAACAACTGAAACTCTAACAACTACAACAATTGTAACTCCTACAACTACAACAACTGAAACACCTACAACTTCAACAACTGAAACTCCTACAACTACAACAACTGAATCTCCTTCAACAAGAACAGCTGAAGCTCCCACGACCACAACTGAAACTCCAACAACCACAACAACTGAAGCTCCTACAACAACAACAACGGAAACTCCTTCAACTTCAACAACTGAAGCTTCTACAACCACAACAAGTGAAACTCCTACAACCACAACAACTGAAGCGCCTACAACCGCAACCACTGAAATTCCTACATTTTCAACTACTGAAACTCATAAAACCACAATAACTGAAACTCCAGCAACCACAACAACTGAAACTCCTACAACGTCAACAACTGAAACTCCTACAACCACAACAACTGAATCTCCCACAACTACAACAACTGAAACTCCTACAACCACAACCACTGAAACTCCTACAACTACAACAACTGAAACTCCTACAACCACAACAACTGAATCTCCTTCAACAACAACAACTGAAGCTCCCACGACCACAGCAACTGAAACTCCTACAAGTTCAACAAATGAAACTCCTACAACCACAACAACTGAATCTCCTTCAACAACAACAACGGAAGCTCCCACGACCACAACAACTGAAACTCCTACAACTTCAACAAATGAAACTCCTACAACCACAACAACTGAAGCTCCTACAACCACAACAACTGAAACTCCTACAACCACAACAGCGGTAACTCATTCAACTTCAACAACTGAAACTCCTACAACCAAAACAACTGAAACTCCTATAACCAAAACAACTGAAACTCCTTCAACCACAACAACGGAAACACCTACAACTTCAACAACTGAAAATCCAACAACCACAACAATTGAAACACCTACAACCACAACACCGGAAACTCCTACAACTTCAACAACTGAAACTCATACAACTTCAACAACTGAAACTCATACACCCACAACAACTGTATCTCCTACAACTACCACAACTGAAACTCTTACAACCACAACCACTGAAATTCCTACAACTACAACAACTGAAACTCCTACAACCACAACTGAAACTCCTACAACCAGAACAACGGAAACTCCTACAACTTCAACAACTGAATCTCCAACAACTACAACAACTGAAACACTTACAACCACAACCACTGAAACTCCTACAACTACAACAACTGAAACTCCTACAACCACAACAACTGAATCTCCTACAACAACAACAACTGAAGCTCCTACGACCACAACTGAAACTCCAACAACCACAACAACTGAAGCTCCTACAAAAACAACAACGGAAACTCCTTCAACTTCAACAACTGAAGCTTCTACAACCACAACAAGTGAAACTCCTACAACCACAACAACTGAAGCGCCTACAACCGCAACCACTGAAATTCCTACATCTTCAACTACTGAAACTCATAAAACCACAATAACTGAAACTCCTACAAATACAACAACTGAAAGTCCTACAACCACAACAACCGAAAGTCCTACAACCACAACAACTGAATCTCCCACAACTACAACAACTGAAACTCTTACAACCACAACCACTGAAACTCCTAAAACTGAAACTCCTTCAACCACAACAACTGAAACTCCTACAGTTACAACAACCGAAATTCTTACAACCACAACCACTGAAACTCCTACAACTACAACAACTGAAACTCCTACAAGCACAACAACTGAATCTCCTTCAGCCACAACAACTGAAGCTCCTACGACCACAACAACAGAAACTCCTACAACTTCAACAACTGAAACTCCTACAACCACAACAACTGAAGCTCCTACAACAACAACAACGGAAACTCCAACAACTGAAACTCCTACAACCACAACAACTGAAACTCCTACAACCACAACAACTGAAACTCCAACAACAACAGCGGAAACTCCTACAACTTCAACAACTGAAACTCCAACAACCACAACAACTGAATCTCCTACAACCACAACCACTGAAACTCCTACAACCACAACCACTGAAACTCCTACAACTACAACAATTGAAACTCCTACAACCACAACAAATGAATCTCCTTCAACAACAACAACTGAAGCTCCCACGACCACAACAACTGAAACTCCTACAAGTTCAACAACTGAAACACCTACAACCATAACAACTGAATCTCCTACAACAACAACAACGGAAACTCCAACAACTGAAACTTCTGCAACCACAACAACTGAAACTCCTAAAACCACAACAACTGAAACTCTTACAACCATAACCACTGAAACTCTTACAACTACAACAATTGAAACTCCAACAACCACAACAACTGAAACTCCTACAACTTCAACAACTGAAACTCCTACAACCACAACAACTGAAACTCCTACAACCACAACAACTGAAACTCCTACAACCACAACAACTGAAACTCCTACAACCACAACAACTGAAACTCCTACAACTTCAACAACTGAAACTCCTACAACCACAACAAATGAAACTCCTACAACCACAACAACTGAAACTCCTACAACCACAACAACTGAAACTCCTACAACCACAACAACTGAAACTCCTACAACCACAACAACTGAAACTCCTACAACCACAACAACTGAAACTCCTACAACCACAACAACTGAAACTCCTACAACCACAACAACTGAAACTCCTACAACCACAACAACTGAAACTCCTACAACCACAACAACTGAAGCTCCTACAACCACAACAACTGAAACTCCTACAACCACAACAACTCAAACTCCTACAAATTCCACAACTGAAACTCCTACAACCACAACAACTGAATCTCCTACAACCACAACAACTGAAACTCTTACAACCACAACAACTGAAACTCCTACAACTTCCACAACTGAAACTCCTACAACCACAACAACTGAAACTCCTACAACCACAACAACTGAAACTCCTACAACTACAACAACTGAAACTCCTACAACCACAACAACTGAAACTCCTACAACCACAACAACTGAAACTCCTACAACTTCAACAACTGAAACTCCTACAACCACAACAACTGAAGCTTCTACAACCACAACTGAAACTCCTACAACCACAACAACTGAAACTCCTACAACCACAACAACTGAAACTCCTACAACTTCAACAACTGAAACTCCTACAACCACAACAACTGAAACTCCTACAACCACAACAACTGAAACTCCTACAACCACAACAACTGAAACTCCTACAACCACAACAACTGAAACTCCTACAACCACAACAACTGAAGCTTCTACAACCACAACTGAAACTCCTACAACCACAACAACTGAAACTCCTACAACCACAACAACTGAAACTCCTACAACCACAACAACTGAAGCTTCTACAACCACAACAACTGAAACTCCTACAACCACAACAACTGAAACTCCTACAACCACAACAACTGAAACTCCTACAACCACAACAACTGAAACTCCTACAACCACAACAACTGAAACTCCTACAACTTCAACAACTGAAACTCCTACAACCACAACAACTGAATCTCCTACAACCACAACAACTGAAACTCCTACAACCACAACAACTGAAACTCCTACAACTACAACAACTGAAACTCCTACAACCACAACAACTGAAACTCCTACAACCACAACAACTGAAACTCCTACAACCACAACAACTGAAACTCCTACAACTTCAACAACTGAAACACCTACAACCATAACAACTGAATCTCCTACAACAACAACAACGGAAACTCCAACAACTGAAACTTCTGCAACCACAACAACTGAAACTCCTAAAACCACAACAACTGAAACTCTTACAACCATAACCACTGAAACTCTTACAACTACAACAATTGAAACTCCAACAACCACAACAACTGAAACTCCTACAACTTCAACAACTGAAACTCCTACAACCACAACAACTGAATCTCCTACAACTACAACAACTGAAACTCTCTCAACCACAACAACTGAAACTCCTACAACTACAACAACTGAAGCTTCTACAACCACAACAAGTGAAACTCCTACAACTACAACAACTGAAACTCATAGAACCACAACAACTGAAACTCCTACAACCACAACAACGGAAACTCCTTCAACTTCAACAACTGAAACTCCTACAACCAAAACAACTGAAACTCCTTCAACCACAACAACGGAAACTCCTACAACTATAACAACTGAAACTCCAACAACCACAACAACTGAAACACCTACAACCACAACAACGGAATCTCCTACAACTTCAAAAACTGAAGCTCCTACAACCACAACAAATGAATTACCTACAACGTCAACAACTGAAACCCTTACAACCACAACCACTGAAACTCCTAAAATTACAACAACTGAAACTCCTACAACCACAACAACTGAATCTCCTTCAACAACATCAAATGAAGCTCCCACGACCACAACAACGGAATCTCCTACAACTTCAACAACTGAAACTCCTTCAACAACATCAAATGAAGCTCCCACGACCACAACAACGGAATCTCCTACAACTTCAACAACTGAAACTCCTACAACCACTACAACCGAATCTCCTACACCTACAACAAGTGAAACTCTTACAACCACAACCACTGAAACTCCTACAACTACAACAACTGTAACTCCTACAACCACAACAAATGAATCTCATTCAACAACAACAACTGAAGCTCCCACGACCACAACAACTGAAACTCCTACAACTTCAACAACTGAAACTCCTACAACCACAACAACTGAATCTCCTTCAACAACAACAACGGAAGCTCCCACGACCACAACAACTGAAATTCCTACAACTTCAACAAATGAAACTCCTACAACCACAACAACTGAAACTCCTACAACCACAACAGCAGTAACTCATTCAACTTCAACAACTGAAACTCCTACAACCAAAACAACAGAAATTCCTTCAAAAACAACAACTGAAACTCCTACAACTTCAACAACTGAAACTCCAACAACCACAACAATTGAAACTCCTACAACCACAACAACTGAAACTCCTACAACCACAACAACTGAAACTCCTACAACTACAACAACTGAAACTCCTACAACCACAACAACTGAAACTCCTACAACCACAACAACTGAAACTCCTTCAACCTCAACAACTGAAACTCCTACCACCATAGCAACTGAAACTCCTACAACCACAACAACTGAAACTCCTACAACTACAACAACTGAAACTCCTACAACCACAACAACTGAAACTCCTACAACAAAAACAACTGAAACTCCTTCAACCACAACAACGGAAACACCTACAACTTCAACAACTGAAAATCCAACAACCA
Source organism: Lamellibrachia satsuma (assembly GCA_033239005.1). Taxonomy (NCBI): domain Eukaryota; kingdom Metazoa; phylum Annelida; class Polychaeta; order Sabellida; family Siboglinidae; genus Lamellibrachia; species Lamellibrachia satsuma. The sequence continues at coordinate 3,959,900 of BSQZ01000049.1, read as the reverse complement.
CAACAATTGAAACACCTACAACCACAACACCGGAAACTCCTACAACTTCAACAACTGAAACTCCAACAACCACAACAACTGAAACTCCTACAACAACAACAACTGAAACTCCTACAACCACAACAACTGAAACTCCTACAACTACAACAACTGAAACTCCTACAACCACAACAACTGAAACTCCTACAACTTCAACAACTGAAACTCCTACAACCACAACAACTGAAACTCCTACAACCACAACAACGGAAACTCCTACAACTTCAACAACTGAAACTCCAACAACCACAACAACTGAAACTCCTACAACTTCAACAACTGAAACTCCTACAACCACAACAACTGAATCTCCTACAACTACAACAACTGAAACTCTTACAACCACAACCACTGAAACTCCTACAACCACAACAACGGAAACTCCTACAACTACAACAACTGAACCTCCTACAACCACAACAACTGAAACTCCAACAACCACAACAACTGAATCTCCTTCATCAACAACAATGGAAGCTCCCACGACCACAACAACTGAAACTCCTACAACTTCAACAAATGAAACTCCTACAACCACAACAACTGAAGCTCCTACAACCACAACAACTGAAACTCCAACAACCACAACAACTGAAGCTCCTACAACTTCAACAGCTGAAACTCCTACAACCACAACAACTGAATCTCCTACAACTACAACAACTGAAACTCTTACAACCACAACCACTGAAACTTCTACAACTACAACAACTGAAACTCCTACAACCACAACAACGGAAACTCCTACAACTTCAACAACTGAAGCTACTACAACCACAACAAGTGAAACTCCTACAACTACAACAAATGAATCTCCTACAACCACAACAACTGAAACTCCAACAACGACAACAACGGAAACTCCTACAACTTCAACAACTGAAACTCCAACAACCACAACAACTGAAACACCTACAACCACAACAATGGAATTTCCTACAACTTCAACAACTGAAGCTCCTACAACCACAACAACTGAATTACATACAACGTCAACAACTGAAACTGCTACAACCACAACAACTGAAACTCCTTCAACCTCAACAACTGAAACTCCTACCACCATAGCAACTGAAGCTCCTACAACTTCAACCACTGAAACTCCTACAACTACAACAACTGAAGCTCCTACAACCACAACAACTGAAACTCCTACAACCACAACAACTGAAACTCCTACAACCACATCAACGGAAACTCCTACAACTTCAACAACTGAAACCCTTACAACCACAACCACTGAAACTCCTAAAATTACAACAACTGAAACTCCTACAACCACAACAACTGAATCTCCTTCAACAACATCAAATGAAGCTCCCACGACCACAACAACGGAATCTCCTACAACTTCAACAACTGAAACTCCTTCAACAACATCAAATGAAGCTCCCACGACCACAACAACGGAATCTCCTACAACTTCAACAACTGAAACTCCTACAACCACTACAACCGAATCTCCTACACCTACAACAAGTGAAACTCTTACAACCACAACCACTGAAACTCCTACAACTACAACAACTGTAACTCCTACAACCACAACAAATGAATCTCATTCAACAACAACAACTGAAGCTCCCACGACCACAACAACTGAAACTCCTACAACTTCAACAACTGAAACTCCTACAACCACAACAACTGAATCTCCTTCAACAACAACAACGGAAGCTCCCACGACCACAACAACTGAAATTCCTACAACTTCAACAAATGAAACTCCTACAACCACAACAACTGAAACTCCTACAACCACAACAGCAGTAACTCATTCAACTTCAACAACTGAAACTCCTACAACCAAAACAACAGAAATTCCTTCAAAAACAACAACTGAAACTCCTACAACTTCAACAACTGAAACTCCAACAACCACAACAATTGAAACACCTACAACCACAACAACGGAATCTCCTACAACTTCAACAACGGAAGCTCCTACAACTACAACAACTGAGTTACATACAACGTCAACAACTGAAACTCCTACAACCAGAACAACTGAAACTCCTTCAACCTCAGCAACTGAAACTACTACAACCATAGCAACTGAAGCTCCTACAACCAGAACAACTGAAACTCCTACAACTACAACAACTGAAACTCCTACAACCACAACAACTGAAACTCCTACAACAAAAACAACTGAAACTCCTTCAACCACAACAACGGAAACACCTACAACTTCAACAACTGAAAATCCAACAACCACAACAATTGAAACACCTACAACCACAACACCGGAAACTCCTACAACTTCAACAACTGAAACTCCAACAACCACAACAACTGAAACTCCTACAACTTCAACAACTGAAACCCCTACAACCACAACAACTGAATCTCCTACAACTACAACAACTGAAACTCTTACAACCACAACCACAGAAACTCCTACAACTACAACAACTGAAACTCCTACATCCACAACAACTGAAACTCCTACAACCACAACAACGGAAACTCATACAACTTCAACAACTGAAACTCCAATAACCACAACAACTGAAACTCCTACAACTTCAACAACTGAAACTCCTACAACCACAAAAACTGAATCTCCTACAACTACAACAACTGAAACTCTTACAACCACAACCACTGAAACTCCTACAACCACAACAACGGAAACTCCTACAACTACAACAACTGAACCTCCTACAACCACAACAACTGAAACTCCAACAACCACAACAACTGAATCTCCTTCATCAACAACAATGGAAGCTCCCACGACCACAACAACTGAAACTCCTACAACTTCAACAAATGAAACTCCTACAACCACAACAACTGAAGCTCCTACAACCACAACAACTGAAACTCCAACAACCACAACAACTGAAGCTCCTACAACTTCAACAGCTGAAACTCCTACAACCACAACAACTGAATCTCCTACAACTACAACAACTGAAACTCTTACAACCACAACCACTGAAACTTCTACAACTACAACAACTGAAACTCCTACAACCACAACAACGGAAACTCCTACAACTTCAACAACTGAAGCTTCTACAACCACAACAAGTGAAACTCCTACAACTACAACAAATGAATCTCCTACAACCACAACAACTGAAACTCCAACAACGACAACAACGGAAACTCCTACAACTTCAACAACTGAAACTCCAACAACCACAACAACTGAAACACCTACAACCACAACAATGGAATTTCCTACAACTTCAACAACTGAAGCTCCTACAACCACAACAACTGAATTACATACAACGTCAACAACTGAAACTGCTACAACCACAACAACTGAAACTCCTTCAACCTCAACAACTGAAACTCCTACCACCATAGCAACTGAAGCTCCTACAACTTCAACCACTGAAACTCCTACAACTACAACAACTGAAGCTCCTACAACCACAACAACTGAAACTCCTACAACCACAACAACTGAAACTCCTACAACCACATCAACGGAAACTCCTACAACTTCAACAACTGAAACTCCTACAACCACAACAATTGAAACTCCTTCAACCTCAACAAATGAAACTCCTACCACCATAGCAACTGAAGCTCCTACAACTTCAACTACAGAAACTCATACAACCACATCAACTGAATCTCCGACAACAACAACAAGTGAAGCTTCTACAACCAAGGCCAGTGGTGCCACTTGTCTCAGTGACCAGTGTCTGAATGGAGCCACGTGTTCGAGCGATGGTGTCTCTTTCAAGTGCCTCTGTGTTCCGGGTTTTACGGGTAGTCATTGTGGTAGTGGTAAGTATAGGTTTTGTCTTTTATTAGTAATTTATGTTAAATATTTAATAATATTGTCCATAGTTATTGATTGTGTAGCTAAATTGTGATTCCTTTTTCGAAAATGTTTAACAGTTTGACTGGTATTTTTTTATTTTTGAAAACTAGTAACGTGATCAAGACATCACACTTACTAATAACGATCAACATTTTGAGAAACTAATCACAAAATTGTTTTCCCGAGACTTCGCGACGCGTACACTTGATAAGAATTCCCGTTCAAATGACAAAGTTACAAAATTTCACCAAGGAGGAAAATCGTGATTTTTTGATCATTTTGATATTCACTTCAGTTAGCATTAACTGTTTTAATAGTTTGTTTTGATTATTTCATTAAAAATAACTACATACAAAGTCGTACAAACGAGCTAGCATGCTGTAGTGGATACTGGGTAGGTTTGGTTTTTCGCAACATTTATTTGAAATGAGACTAGCAAAAAAATCGAATTTATTAAGCACCTTAAGGTAAGTGTAATTTTATGAACACTTGACGTGTGGATATGTGTGGTAGATACAGGAGAAGTTTGGCGGCTCTAAGTGTTCGTCTTGATCAGTTCAAATGATGTAGAATGAACATATAATCTTGGCATAGCCCTGGCGTATTTAGCGTATTCGTACAACTGTATACTGACCATTTGGATTACTCGAGCGCACGTCGCGCAATGACGTCTGCCGCGGATTTACTCCCGCTTTGCGCTGTCCTGTGGACTGGAGACCGCGCTATATACACACACGTATATTTACCTTTTAACGCAAGATCGAGTGTCTACCTACATTGTGAGTCCGTTCACTAGAATTTGTGTTAGCCTCACAAGACTCCGCAGGTGGCGACACCTATATATATATATATATATATATATATATATATATATATATATATATATATATATATATATATATATATATATATATATATATATATATATATATATATATATATATATATATATATATATATATATATATATATATATATATATATATATATATATATATATATATATATATATATATATATATATATATATATATATATAAATATATATATATAGATATATGTATATATATATGTATATATATATATATATGTATATATATATATATATGTATATATCTATATATATATATATATATATATATATATATATATATATATATATATATATATATATATATATATATATATATATATATGAAGTTCACAAAGGAAAGGCGAGCGAGAATTACATCGGATAAGCGAGATCAACTTTGCGTGGGCATCGTTTTTTAAACAACTACACATGTTTCTTTTATTTTCAGAAATACGTGAATGTGACAGCGATCCCTGCATGAATGGGGCGGCATGTGTCGACTCAGTTAATTACTACAGCTGCACCTGCATTCCTGGGTACACTGGCGACAGATGCGAGACTGGTACGATTGTGCATTACCATTAGTAACTGTCACACAACGTTACAGTTACAAAGACTTTGACGCAGGAACACGTGATCACTGAAATCAGGATAACTTTAGTAAATTGAATCATACTATGAATTCGTACCCTAGTTATTTTTGAATAATTGATTTGAAAAGAGAACAAAGACTAAGATAACTAAGACAGCAGTGACAACAGGCACACTAAATGTATGAAAATAATTTAACGCACTTGTTATAAAGAGCAGTAGTACGGAAAAGGTAACAACATTGTTGTAAAATTCATTCGTGTTCTGTATTGTAATTTTTAGACGTAAATGAGTGTGCAAACAACCCCTGCACGAATGGGGCCAGTTGTGTCGACGCGGTAAATTCTTACAGCTGCTCCTGCAAGGCCGGATACACGGGCGATAGATGCGAGACAGGTATGTCATCGCTTTATTGACGCGTTAAGATGTAATATGACGTTACCAAACTATGTGGGAATCCACCAAATTGTTGTTGTAGTTGGAAGTAGTATTTTGTAATGCTGGTGGTATTGCTAGTATTGCGGTTATTGTTCTGATGTACCTGAACACCATCGGTATGGGAATGTTAAAATTGAAGCGTATAACGAATGCTAGAACGAAAGGTCAAGGTAATCGGGATTAAATTACTAGAAGTGCTTTGAACTAAGTTAGGAGTTCTTAAGACAAATAGTTTGCGTTTTTACTTAACGATGTAGATGTAGAACGATGTAGAACGTGTTTCTGTACGCGACATATACGCCATCTATTATGCAACGTGAGAATTACACAGACTTCGTGGCTGGGTTACGTAACCACCAAACGTGTCTAATTCCGTATAGTTCTGCTCGTCGTACGGTGTTTGTCATCTTTGTAGATATCAACGAATGTGCCAGTAATCCATGCGTGAATGGAGCGATGTGTTCCGATGAAGTCAACGCATTTAGCTGTACGTGCGCAGCAGGTTACACTGGCGACAGGTGTGAGACAGGTCTGTTGAAAATAACTTTTGCTTCCAGATAATGATTGAGACTTGACAGTAGTATGAAACAGATAACACCATCCGGCGTCAGTAATATAAGTGAATGTATTTTCAATTATAGCAAATTTTTGGTAAATGCATTCTGCAACCTTTAATTGACGTTTGAGTTGAACGACTTTGACGCTGGTACACGCGGTAACTTGTATTACTCATCAAAATACCCTTTCGTCAGCCAGACGTGCTCTTATCATTAGGTGTTTGTCATCTTTTATAGATATCAACGAATGTACCAGTAATCCATGCATGAATGGAGCGACTTGTTCCGATGAAGTCAACACATTTAGCTGCGCATGCGTGGCAGGCTACACTGGCGACAGGTGTGAGACAGGTATGTGAGCATATGTTATCGGAAAGTTGTAATCATCATTGTCGACTGTATGAGCATTACACCAATGACGATTATGTTTGTTTACGAGAAGTTATATTTGTCTTTTGTACTGCGTTTATGACTGTGTTTGTTCCTGGTCATTGTGTGGACGTGGCCCGTTATTTATCATATTATCTTCGTAATTATTTGTTCTTGATTTTTTTCGTACACTCGCCACCAATAACTAGCTACAACATCGACCAAATTTAATCCACTAAGACATGTATCGATGAACGCACATACACGCACATCACGAAAATGTAGCCTTATGCCTATTAATCCAGATATCGATGAGTGTGCCAGCGATCCATGTCAAAACGGGGGTACGTGTCACGACCACACGAATGGTTACACGTGCGAGTGTCTGGACGACCTGTACACAGGGACACTGTGTGAAACGGGTGAGACAAATATACGCCGCTTTTATTAAGCCTTTAACAGTTAAAATAACATGCACCTTTACAATATTCAATTCAACTTTTTCTCCACATCGGATATTTCAGATTGGTTATCACAAATATTTCCGTTAATGTGTAAAAGTATGTTTTTTGAAATATATAAAAAAGTATATTCTTTGAATTATGTGTATGTTTTGTAATTTTAGAAATATAAAATAACAGGTTTCTGAAATCAGAAACAATGTATGCTCAATAGTTAATACATGTGAAATATTTTACAAGTTGACAAAGCGACCTGTGCTTGCAGCCATATTTCACAGACACTACCAATACGGACCACACCAAGACGATGTCAGTCTTCGCAACGTCAACTGCGACAGTGAGAACAGAAGTTGCTCGTCCGACTCCATACGTGTCCCGAAGGTGCAGATCTTCAATGGACAGTACAAACGGATGAAGGTAAGTGACACATGAGAATTAACTGGCTACCTCCGTCATTTAGTTATTACCACATGACATTTTTTGTATACTGTTATTCAATTAACAATAAATCCATATTTCTTCCTGACACGAACAGTACTTGTCGCATCCAGCTCTACCACCAACAATTACAACGGTGATTTGATATTTGTCAGACTTATCTCACCATTGCTATTTGGTTCAGATCTACACGAACGGCTACGTCACATTCGGACTGAACTTTGAGAGTCGCTACCCGGACACACTGAGCAAGGAGATGCTGGGATACGCCAAACGTCAGACAGCAGAGAAACAAGGCTTCGCCATGTTGGCTCCTCTGTGGACGGACAGCGACGCAGTCTCCGGCGACTACTACTACCACATCTACGACCTCACAAAACCCGGGCCATCATCTACAGACCAGGCTCGTGTTAAGGTCTGATATGCATTAATTATATCAAATGGCACGTTCTCGAATTGCATCTCGCTTCAGTTGACCGAGACGGTGGCGTAGTAGCACATAAATGACGGCCTTGTCCGTTTATTTGTGCGCCATTTTATACGTGACGACTGCGTCATGACATAAAATAGTAGTTCGTCTTAATCGGACAAGTCACATTTCGAAATCACAACTGCACCACTGTATTGGATATACCATATTGAATGTGTGTGTAATAATATGTGTTAATTAGACAAATATTTAGCAGCATGTCCTGACCTTATGTTTATAATGTGATGTTGTTTCTATATCAATTGGTTTGTTAGTTTTATGTAGGCCGTGTTGAAATAATATAATTGTATGTTGCCCTTGCGTCAGTTTTTGTCATGTTGGTGTTCTCTGGGCGTTTGTGTTGTGCCTTATCTTGTGTCGCATGTCATGACATATTAGTATTTTACGTCTAGATGCTATATTCAGTTCGGTGAATAGTTTTCATTTTGAGTTTAATGTGAACATGAAAATTAAACACAGTCGGGTGTGTCGTTCATCTCGCAGCACGCCACTGACCACGCCAGGCTGGATATACTCAAAAACGGCGGAGTGTCCGTCACTGACGTCACGTGGGTGATGGTGATCACGTGGAGCAGAGTGCTTCCTCGAATGTACCTTTCGGAGTTTGACTCGGTGAGTGGATCAGACAACCAGCCTTCTGTTTTTATGACAACACAGGCATATTCGTACACACTTTCCAACTTTCTCGTGTTTTGCTGGTTGTTCCCACGTTTCAACCCATCTGGCGTCAACGGCCATGATCGATACTGTTCAAGCTTCCACAAAATGCCGAACAATAATGTTCAAGCTTTTACAAAATGCCGAACAAACATGTACACCTACCATCAGGATAAGAGTACTCGATGATAATCGCAACACTATTACCTTATGTTATATGCTATAACATAGGGTAATAGTAGATATAACTTATATCCCGTTTCACACACCCCAAATGCGCTGATGATGCTTTCACTATGCGTTTCGTTGTAACCTACATAATAACCGTGGCACCATCTGTCGACCAAGATTGCAGGATGTAGTTGTATATGCAAATAAATATTTTGCAAGAGCGCACTTTTCCATGTCAAGCATTAACATTTTACATAAGTGGCAATATGCATTATATTTATCAAAACACAGCAGCGGAACCAGGGGGTCATAAAGGCCTCAAGACTCCCCTAGGCCATGGAAGGGGGTCTTAGACTCCCCTGTGTCCTTGACAACTATTACGATAAAGTATAACGTATATAGGCCTACATTTGAACTAGTGTCAACCTAAAGCTGAAGTATCGGCAGCCGGCTAATATTAACCCTTCTGTAAGTAGAACGACACCTATATCTTCCCGTCCCCCCCCTCGGTTCTTAAGTAGAACGACATATGACTAAGACTAACTGAGACCCACATGACAACACGATCCGATTTAGATATATATATATATATATATATATATATATATACATATTATATGTATGTGTATATATATATATATATATATATATATATATATATATATATATATATATATATGTATATATATATATATGTATATATATATATGTATATATATATATGTATATATATATATATATATATATATATATATATATATATATATATATATGTATATATATATATGTATATATATATATATATGTATATATATATATATATATATATATATATATATATATATATATATATATGTATATATATATGTATATATATATATATAGTATAGCTATGATGAATATATAAAGTTATATTCTCTCCCTGCACTTTATCGGTAACCAAGCATTTCGGTGTACGACATCAGTGTTTTCTCTCTGCAGCCCAACACGTTCCAGTTGGTCATCGCCTACGACCCATCGCGGTATCAAACCTTTGCCACGTACATCTACAAGGACATGGGATGGGATGACGAGTACAAGATACGACGCAACATGATAGGACATTTGTCGTACAAATACACCGACGAGGAATCGTTGCAGTTGGCACCATCCATGAAATCAACCGCTTTTCGTCTGAACACACGGATCGGAAACACTGGTCGGTCTCACTCGCTCAATAACCGAACTGCATAAAGCACCATGAATGCGTCCATATCTTTTGATACCCAGAAACGTTAAGGTTGTTAAATAGCAATCTGTAACCAGTTGTTTGATAAATTCATCAGTACAACACGCTAAATAGCATATAGCAATTACTGGAAACATGTCCGTTGACCCCCCACGGTGTGTACACTACACAGGCGTATTAGCCAGTGTTATGTTTTACCCCTGGCCTGTTACTTTTCCTAGTCATTTACCCCATGGCTTATTGATCTCGGATTATTTGCACGAGGCACGTTGTCCTTATTATTTGACCACCGGATCATTGCCTCTGGTCCCTTCGTCATTTTCATCTTCCTCGTCACGTTAATATGTTTATGCGTTTTCGTGTCACCATTCTTTGTATCTTTAGCACATTGCTACGATTATATAACGCATTCCAATTTAATTAAAATTTATACTTATTTTAATTACAAGGGTATATATATTTTGGCTGATCTTAAACACGCTGATATGTGGAAAATGGAACATTACATGTGCGATTGTATACAAAAAGGTGTATTTTGACGGCCAAATAGCTCCACATTCAGATTGTCAACAACCACGTTTTAATTCAAGATACACACGCTATGTAAAATAGCCACAACAGTATATTTTGCCAAACAATGCCTCACGGTTTCACCTTTTGAAAATGGCGTCCTATCTACAAGTGATACCTACGTGACACATATGTGATACCTACGTGACACACATGTGACACCTACGTGACACAAGTAACTAACGTTTCACGCTTCCAGGCGACCGCGGCCGCTACATGTTCCCCGTTGCGTCGGGAAGTCGCGAGATCAACTATGAACAGAAATGTTACAACTGGTTCGCGAACGAGATGAGACGGTGGCTGTTCGTGCAATACTTGTCGAGTTGGACGCTGCCATGTCCATGTGACATGCGTCTTGCGATGATGGACGGACGCTGGACATTCGACTGGAGACAATACTATGAAACAAACTTTGAGAGGATATGCTTTTACGAGCGTATACCTCAGATGTTGTCGGCGCAGGTAAGGACAAGTATCACGCCATCTTTATTACCTTTCTTTCGTCCAGATGTCAGCAACTGTCACAGTCAACAACATCACCACTATGTATAGTTTCGATACTTTACGATTGTGATCCACTTATTGCAATTGATGCCATGGTTTTGTGAAGTGTTGTGTACTGTCTTATGGTATTACATTAGTTAATACAGTTCTAGAGGAGTTGTTGGGCGGTGGTTGTGTGACGGTGGCGTCGTGCTTTCGGTCGACGGAACCTGTATTCAAAACCATCTGCTGCCATTTCGATATTTTTCCTTTCAATTTCGTTCACCCCTTCGGAAGATACGCTAACAGCCGTTGCTCCCTTCTACCGTGCAGGGGAAGTAAAATATTATACACAAGAAAATGGAAAACTTCTTGAGAAAGACACGCTGCAATAAACTAGTAGTCCTCTTACTGGATCATCGGATCAGTTGAAATAAAAAAATAAACAAACAAACTAATGCCTAAAAGGTTGCCATTATGTGATTGATATTGATGCTATTGTAATATATTTACTTTGCCGCTAACAGGAATGCTGCTACTCGAACTGGGGCTCACTCATCAGTACAGAGGACGGCCGCGGGGGGCAGACATTCCTCTTCCATCCCCATTGGTCGAGACAGCACCAGAAGTACGATATCACGCCAAAACAGTGGTGTTGCCGATTTTCCGATAACTGCGACCTGTATTACTTCGTCCGGCCAGTTGATCACTGCAGTGGCTATCAGCCTTTGTTCATAGGTAAGTTGCAAATAGTACAGATGTTTATGTATTTTTAAAATACTTATTTTGTGTTTAACATGGTAAAGATGAATACATATGTTGGAACTGTGTTTGTCGAATCAATCAATCAATCAATCAATCAATCAATCAATCAATCAGTCAATCAATCAATCAGTCAAACAATATTATACTGCATGGCACCTTTGCTTGTGAATCGTACAAGACGGTGGTGGAATTATTCGGACAAGGCCGTAGGGCGATTCGAAAAGGTACCACTTAAGATTTAAAGTGACTTATCACAAAGGATGAAGCCAAGGGGGAAGCCACGCGGGGCAAGCCTACTCACCCAAGTTACCATGTAGCGGCGCGACTGAAAAACACGGAAAAAAATCAAAATAATTACGCCATGGCCCAATGTGCCCCTAAATACGCCACTGAAGATTGATCTCACACGCCTTAAATTTAACTTAAAGTTGGGGACCTTGTTCTATGTCGTTGCAGTCCGTTGTTAGTCGGTAATAAACAATACAATATAAGTTTGTTGTATTGTATGCAATGACGCAAGCAATACCTTCCTCTTCATCGAACGTGTGCAGCGGAGAATGGAAATTGGGAACCGTTTGGCGAGGTCGGGATCACTAATCTGGTGGTGACGAAAGCGGAGAAAACTGACCGACAATACGCTTCAAACATCTATAGTTTATTGATAAGACATAGAAAGCTTGGATACACGTGAATCCGGCATATGGTGCCCACCGACAGTGGAGTCGGGCGGCTCGACTTCGTCATCGCAAGCATCATTTCGTACACGATGTCCACGTCATGACGTAAACAAATAGTTCAGTCCGTATCAAGAGTGTTCAATGCCGCGTTCAATATTGCACCGCTATATAGCACGGCACGTATTGAACGTGTGTAATAAGGTTTGTTTTCGTAATAGCGTTACTGGAATACAAAAATACATAATGCAAAACTAGAACACATAATAGATATCACAATTACTATAGTGAGGGTACATAACTGTAGTGGTACTCCCCCTAGATGTTGTGTATATCGGGTGCTAAACGTCCAGGGGTTCATCTACGACCCCACAGTCGAGTCTTCACAGTTTACATTTGTAGACATTCACCCGTTATTACCCTTTATTCGAACAAACTTCGTAGCTACTGCCTAAAACTGTACGTAACGCTACGCAACAATTACGTACAATTGTCGACAACGTCATGCGGCTTTTCTTCGGTTGTCCCGAGTTACGTAACTGGACTGAAATTGTTGTAGAGGCAATTTAGCACAAGCGCTAGAGATCATCTCAGCCCACTGTTCTGCTTCGTCTCCGATGGTAGCTTTGTAGATATAGTACATCTTGCATTTTACACACAGGTTGGTTCTACGGTGACCCACACATCCGCACGCTGGACGGCTTCCAGTACACCTTCAACGGCCTGGGCGAGTACACACTCATAGAGACGACACACGGCAACTTCACACTGCAGGGCCGCACGGCGAAGGCTCGCGACGCCAACGGAACAGAGACGGACGCGACCGTGTTCAGCGCGTTCGCTGCTAAAGACGTCGACTCAGACCCTGTCCACGTTCAGATGACCAGCGAACGGAACGGTATGTCGTATACAGTTTTTCCCGACGATGGTCGGCATACGTAGTCTGGATTTAGGTATGCCACCCCAGAAGAAAATCATTATCGTTGTCACTAATGCAATTCAGGACTAAAAATTTATATTGCCGTGATCGCTAAACAGGGGGTGTGCTGTTTCAAACATAGACTTTATTGTCCCCGGGTTGACGTCCATGCGTTGTTTGAAGTTATTCGAAGTCGTTTCAGTATTGCTGTAAATTATCTGTTCTAATTGACGATTTGTCTACTGTAAGTTTTGAATCCTTAGAAAACCGATGTTAATGTCGACAAAATGACTACAGAATTAACAACGATAATATTTGTCTAACTCTCTTGTTCCAGGTCTGGTCGTTTTGTTAGAAAACGACAATTTTAGCGATTGGTTCAACGAGGCGAACGTGACTGATGAAAAAGAATTCAGTAATGTCACAATTACAAAGAAGAATGTTACTCAAATCGAAGTCTTATTCAAATCTGGTAAGAATAAAATAGTACAATACTACTTGTTTTGCTCATAGGAATATCGCAGATTTGTTATACATTAAACGACAAATGCCCGGCTCAGGTCATGGGTACACAAAGTGTTGCACCACCTGAAAATTAAACGTGGTAGTTTTTGCTTTTAAGAAGAATAAATATGCTTTTTGAAATATACTCTATATAAAACACTTGTGCTTAGGCTTTGAGCAGCCAGTAAGGTAAATAATCAGCCATTTCGCCAGGTTTCTTTTTTCCGTACGTCATAGACTGGACACGATATGAGTAGATAACAACAACAGCATCAGTGGTAACAACAACAACATCAGTAGTATTACTGCATTAGTCGCACTAGCCATATCGTCGTGGTTGTCTAGAAACCACCATTACTGCCACATGCGGCCGCCATGTATCGTGACGTGTTGATGCTACAGGGTTCTCGTTGACGATCGGCGTGAGTGCGGGTCAACTCGACATCACGGTCGGAGCCCCAGATTGGTTTAAGAACAACACGAAAGGCCTGATGGGAGTATTCAATGACGACCCCAATGATGACCTCCTGCCGCCAGGGGAGAACACAGTGCCGCTGTCCAACAGTTCATCGGAGAAGACCATATTCAACGAATTTGGTGAACTATGTACGCACATATTATATATATATATATATATATATATATATATATATATATATATATATATATATATATATATATATATATATATATATATATATATATATATATATATATATATATATATATATATAATATATACTGACATCTTCCTTTGCGGCATAATCGCATTATGTCGCGTTTTCTCCCATTATGCATGTTGGCCAAGCGAATACATTTTCCAAATGATTTCATCAACATTTTCGATATGAAACTTGAATTATTTCTATTTGATGCTGTCATTGTTATCGTTTTGTTGACGTCAGTGCATTTTTTTTCTTGTATTCTCTATTTGCTTTGAATACTTTGCAACCAGATTTATGTGCAACTGATCCATGCGCTGTTTTTTGCACAGGGGGAATTATGAGCATCGACTCGTTGTTCTACTACGCGCCGGGCGAGAGTTACTCGACGTTCGCACACACTGAGTTCCAGCCGCTCTTCCTCGAGGACGTGCTCGCCAACATGACGACCGCACAGAGAACGAAGGCGGAACAGACCTGCGGGGATAACAAAGAGTGTCTCTTTGACTTCGCAGTTACAGGTGGGGGCAAACAAACTATTACATACGTACATAAATAACGTATTAATATATGCACTGTATACGTCAAAATATATTGCGAAGCCATTTAGCACGGTTACTTGCGGTATATATATTTATTAATTTGTCAACTTAATTCAAATAGTGAAGCGATCTGCTAATGTGTTATGTTGAATTGAGATAAACTAGATTAGGGCATCGATGACTGGAAAGATTATTTCTAATCAAACACTATTTTTAAAGGCAAAGAAGACGCTGCAGCAGCGACTCTGGCGACAAACAAAAAGAACGTGGAGAGTGCAGCGACTTTGTGTAAGTATTATTCACAACATTGAATAAGTGTTATATGGGTGTGTGTGTTCATTAAGATGTTATAAATGTAACATGAAAAATTTTAGATTTTGTTATTATATGGATGCAAGAATGCAAATTTGTTTTGAAGATGAATCCGCGGTCTACTTGTGTCCTTTTATATTACGACTCTCTTATGTCCTCGTTTAAAATATATGACATTTCCAGCCAACGGTAGCCCGAACATTACCGTCGACAAGGTGTTCAACGTGACAATGGGACAAACGAACATCCTGAAAGTGAACACGTCCGACCCGGATGGCGACGTCGTAACCGTGAAACTAGATTCTTCTACACCTGTCGGGGCCAGCTTCACAGACGGAGTTTACACGTGGACGCCAGTCAGCATGGACCCAATGAACATATCGTACGACTGATTTACTTTTTGTTGCATTTGCCTGTATTATATCGTTGTTATGAAACCCTCGCTCGAACACGAGCGAGTGTGTCCTTATACCGAAGGTGGTGGTCGTGGCGGGATGGTGGCGGTGGTGGGGGTGGCGGTGGCGGTAGTGGCGGTGGCGGTGGCTGTAGCGGTAATATATTTACCAGTAGCAGCAGTAAATGTAGCCATTTCACTGACAAAAATAACAATAGCAGTAGTCGGGGGAGAATTGTAATGTTATGTAATGTAAACAAATATTCTCTGTAAACAGGTTTACGGTTTCGGACGGCAAGGGAGGCGTTGCGGCCACTGATGTCTCCATAAACCTGTGCAACTGTTCCGGACGCGGAGAGTGTCTGTTTGACCTACTCGCTGACGGCTACGAGCTGAAACAGACATTCAGGATCGTCCAGTGCCACTGCTCCACCGGCTGGGAAGGTAAGAATCACTGTCGTATTTAGGATCTCGGAAGGGTTAGATAAAGGGCCAAGCTTAGTCACCCATTACTTTGTCGTGCTTCCACGGAGTGGCGCAACATGTTGTATACAAATGCAATTCTTATCTCAAAACGAATATAAATACACATCATAACTAGTAAGGCGTGTCAGGGACGACGTGTAGATCACAACTTGATGCGTGAATACGGAGACGTTGCATACATAGTGGCGAATGTAGGAGTTTGGCAATACTGAAACTATATATTACAATGTGTGGATGAAGATACTATTAATGAAGCTTGTAACAGCAAAGTATTAATAGTATTATACATATTGTACTGATAATTGAATGTCTGTGTTTTCCTATCAGGTGATTACTGCGAGTCAGACTTAGACGGTTGCCAAGACAACCCTTGTACACAAGGTACGAACTGCACTGACGTCACTCCGGCAGAACAACTGTCCAGCCGCAAGTCGTACAAGTGCAGCGAGTGTCCGAAAGGGACAGAAGACAATGAAGGAATATGTCTCCGTAAGTACTCCACATTCAGTGCTGCGACATTATATCGTCACTAATGTATGCTTATAATGATGACGTCTTATACAACGCCAGTGGCTCCCTAGACAAAGCGCTCCTGCCGCTTTGCTTCATTATCAAAGCTAGTTTTTGCAGCAGCGCCTTCAACGTCCACAAACACACAACTGGTGGATCCAGTGCGTGCGAAACTAAAGTTTGTGACTCCACGACAGATCACATATTTACATCTGTAAGATGTTTAACTTCACCTGGCATAGACACCAGGCAGAAGGGACCTACGGCTTCCAGTGTCTCATCCGAAATTTAAAAGCAACGTGGAATAATACAAATTACCCCCCAAGTTTCGAAACAGCAGCAAATGGTCTCGAACCCCGGTCCTCGCGATTGACTGCCCGACGCTCTAACTGAGCTACTCCGTCCCAGGACGTAAGCCCTACACACTTGACTACGCAGCATTGCTCAACATGAATAATTTTTAAATTGACCATGCATTTGTGTCTGCAGTGATTAACGAGTGTGACCCTGCGAAGCCGAGACACGACTGTGAACAGATCTGTGTCGACCAGGCTGCCGGCTTCATGTGTACATGCCACGACGGATACCGACTGGACGGGAACAAGAAGAACTGTTCCGGTATCCATTTTAGTTTCAGCTGCTTTATTAGCAATTGCTCAACAATTGTAAAGATAACGTCGTTATTATAATAAGAAAGAAATAAGCATATTTGTTATTACATTTTAAACTTCCTTTGTATATGTATTTCTAGCTGGTATAATGAGTATAGAACGGTGCCGTAGTTAGGGAACGTCGCACTCCGAATATAATGCATTACTTTTTATTAACGTCAATGTATGTGTTAACAAACATACTCCCGACACGGTGCCATTTATTATGTCCTAAACGCAATACCTTTGTATGTTGTTGTAGGCAACTTTACGTTTAAAATAAGTGCATTTATTAGAGTGTTACCTATGATTAAGATCAGTAATATGTACAGCAAGAGGCACGACATAATTGCAATTTTCTACCAATGAAACAGTTGTGAAATTGACGAATAAATTATATATTGTATATCTTGAATCCGGCTGAAGCGGATATTTACGATGTTGTAGACGTAGACGAGTGCGACGAGGGAACGGCCGGTTGCGACCAGAATTGTCAGAACACAAACAGCAGCTTTGTATGTTCTTGCGTCAAAGGCTACACACTCAATGCTGACAACACATCTTGCTCCATCAGTAAGTCTTGCTTATCACAAGGATTCGTCAAACAACACAGGCACCAACACCTGCCAGTCACCGAGTAGTTGCTACGGTTGCTACATGCGTGCGTGCGTGCGTGCGCGAGCGTGTGTGTGTGTGTGTGTGTGTGTGTTTGTGTGTGTGTGTGTGTTTGTTGTGTGCATGCTTGCGTGCGTGCACATTTGTTCAAAACTCTTAGCAACAGACCAAAGACAAAACAACACCAATATGTTACTACAAGGAATATGACGGTGTTTGTTTCTTGCCATCAGTTCCAGGTAGCAAGATGGTCGAGGAATGCGGAAAGCTCAACTGTGCATACAGCTGCAGAGAAAATGGCAACGACAATTACGTGTGCTTCTGTAAATCCGGGTTTGATCTCGCCAGCGACGGCAAGTCGTGTGAAGGTGATTCGTATTTCTTACCCCATAATTTGTAACAACTTTGTAGCTTTAATTCACTATGTTTTCTATGCACTTCATCGTCAGTCATTAATTATTCGTCAAGCAATTGCTTAGATTATATATTGATTTACCTGTTAATAAACTATTCTCCGAGTAGTTTGGCTGACCCACTCAACCTCCGTAGGCGTACTGACTTCGCCGAAAAAGGACGACTAAGTGTCATGAGAAATTAAAAATAATATATCTAATGCAATAATCCAAGAAACCAGAACGTCCATCCTTCAATATTTTGTAGATGTTAACTTTTGTCTAAGATGCCGAGACGAAATCACAAACCTAAAATTCAAGTTGTTCTGGTTAACCTTCCAGACGTGGACGAATGCTCCAAGGATACAGACGGTTGTACCCACAGCTGCACAAATTTCGACGGTGGCTTCAACTGCAGCTGCAACGATGGCTTCCAACTGATGAGAGACAATAAAGGGTGCAAAGGTAAGTTACGACTCTAGCTATATTGCTTTGCAACAAAATGAAACGTTTACATAAATGTAAGATGTTAAGCGTATTGGCAGTTGCAGCACAGCAGCAACAGTGCAGCAGCAGAAACAGCAACTGCAGCAGTTTTTGAAACAATTGGTATACTTTGTTTCTTTTGCAGCTATATCAGTTATCAAAACATGTGCTTGCGTGTGTGCGTGCGTGCGTGCGTGCGTGCGTGCTTGCGTGCCTTCGTGCATATGTATATTATTGTTGCTCTTTTTGGCAAGTCGATGTAGCATTTATTGCAGCTACCATTTCGATGTCGTTCGGTATTTCGTGGCAAGGGCTAGAACCGATATTACATCAACAGTCGTAACGCAAGGACTTGTCGGTTCTGTTCCAGCCTGTCCGAGCGGAACGTGGGGCAAAGATTGTCTACGAGACTGTAACTGTCGCGACAGTGATACCAATTGCAGCGAGACAACCGGCTGTGCCGAGTGTCCGGCCGGCTTCAAGGGCGGTGACTGTCACGACGACATTGACGAGTGTACTGTCAACAACCCTTGTGACAACCACGCCACGTGCAACAACATCATCGGCACCTTCAAGTGTGTCTGTCAGGCCGGGTTCACGCAGTACAACGCCACAGTGTGCAAAGGCATGTATTTATATGTTCACTGTTCAATTTTCGGTTAAGTCAATATGTAAACAATAGTGCATAACTACTGCACTCACTACTCCAAATCGATAGTTCGCCTTCCAAATTCAGTTTGGAGTAATTATCGTATTTGTTAAGAAAAACCTATTTATTTACAGAAAATCATTCATTTTGGTTGTTTTTATGGCTTACAATATGATAAACAATGGCATGTTGGACAATGGTCAACTAGAGTTGTCCATGTTGGGAATAGCAACATGTTGTTTCTGTTAACATTGAATTTGACGTCGGATGTAGATTTGGACGAATGTGAAAGTGACCCGTGTGAGAACGGAGGCGAGTGTCACAACGGAAAAAATACCTACACGTGTTCGTGCATGCCGGGATACAATGGGACCAACTGCGAGACAGGTAAGCAACTACATAATGAAATATTTTGCAATTCAACATTTAATATTGCATACCCATACACACCCGTACATACCCATACACACCCATACACACCCATACATACCTGCAAGTATTAGCAGGTTGTTTATTATATGTTTTGTATTGAGCAAGTGCTAGCGAGCACTTATCAATGTCATGGTAATACGGATTACTTATGAAATGTATGGATATTAAATACTCAATAAAGTTACATAAAATTATGCAAGCACCACGTGACCGGATTAAAACAAGCGCGACGTTATTAATGTTCACCATGATGTGTTCTTCACAACAGCCAATTTCCTAAAATAACATTCTAAATTCACAAATATACATATCATACCATAATGAACACATTGTTACCTGCCTGTGTAGCTGATCAGTGCAATGTAACTGGCAGTTAATTGTAATTTCAGATATCGACGAGTGTGTTAGTTCACCGTGCAGAAACAGTGGCACTTGTTTGGATCTGGTCAACAAGTTTCGATGCGCTTGTGTTCGAGGGTTCGCGGGTAGACTCTGCGAGACAGGTAACTTGTGTTCGAGGGTTCACGGGTAAACTCTGCGAGACAGGTAACTTATGTTCGAGGGTTCACGGGTAGACTCTGCGAGAAAGGTAACTTGTTGTCTCGCCTTCTCAAAGACAATTCCCATTAGGTGTGGTGATGGTCGGGTTGGTTGAAGTATATTATAAAGTATATTTTATGTTTGTGATGCACAGTATAATCGTGTATGTATGTTTGTTTGTTTGCTTGTTTGTTTGTCTGTCTGTCTGTCTGTTTGAAATGTGACGTTTGTGTAGTTGAGATACATATTAGCGTTTGACAATATTTGTAAAAGTAAATTTTTTTTAATAAATATTTTAATTCTACGTTAAACAAATCAGTAAGTTTAAATATGTTTTCCCACTTACCGATAACGACCACGTTTCGAAACCTTCACTGTTTGCAGTGAATCATTATAGATTATGTATATCCATAGCAAAACTATTTTATGTATATATTTTAGTATTCTTAAATGTTGTCATTCAATGAACCATTAAAGGTTGACATTCGAAGGGCGATATATGTCAAGTGTGTATCCATCAACAGTAGTAGAAGTAGTGTGATTTCACCGTATTTCAGAGATCAACATCTGCGACAGTAGCCCGTGCAAGAACGGCGGCAACTGTAGTCAGGCCAACGGCAAGTACAAGTGTCAGTGTAAGCCGGGGTACGACGGACTCAACTGCCAGACAGGTTCGTGAGATGTGTTCACGATCAATGTCTTCATCACTTCCGTTGCCAATTCGCGATTATCCGAAACGCTCAACATTGTGTATATCCAGAAATGTTAGAAATACTAGTGTAGTATTAATTAGCGGTTACTATTATGTGTATATATTATACTGAATCAACGTGTGTGGTATATAAATGATGCAATGAACTGTTTCGTAATAGTTACTAATGGATAATGTCTGGCACATATACAGTCCCCCATACATATTGATGTGCAAGTGTGTGCAAATATGAAACGTACTCATTTTTATTCAGATATCGACGAATGTTCAAGCAGCCCGTGTCAGAATGGGGCAAATTGTTCCACGCCTGTGTTGAACATGTTGTCGTGTCAGTGTTTGCCTGGATATACCGGGGATGTCTGTGAAACAGGTAGGTGTTACATACTAAATTTCCCACGAAATTCAAAACTTCTATAACATTTCAGACTTTATAGCTTATGTGGAACGATCATCGTAGAATAAATCTAATTATGATATTATGCTACTGTTTTATAATAAAAGAAAAGACGGAGAACATCGGTTTATAATTTTCCTGTTATTTGAGTATGTGTCATTGTTTCTAGATTGCGATATAATTCATGTAAGAACCAGTTTTGTTATTTCAATTGATTATCTAGAAACAAACGTAGCTGCATAATGATATTGATACTCAATTCGTATGTAACAGCACAGGCGGGTACACTGGGCTCGCGTGCAGTTTCGGTAAGGCATAGTTGAAGCACAGACGGGTTCACTGGGCTCGCGTGCAGTATCGGTAAGGCATTATTGAAGCACGGACGGGTACAATGGGCTCGCGTGCGGTATCGGTAAGGCATAGTTGAAGCACAGACGCGTTCACTGGGCTCACGTGCGGTATCGGTAAGGCATTGTTGAAGCACAAACGGGTACAATG
This sequence comes from Lamellibrachia satsuma, assembly GCA_033239005.1. Taxonomy (NCBI): domain Eukaryota; kingdom Metazoa; phylum Annelida; class Polychaeta; order Sabellida; family Siboglinidae; genus Lamellibrachia; species Lamellibrachia satsuma. Next base: position 3,937,629 of record BSQZ01000049.1, on the reverse strand, counting down.
GGCTCGCGTGCGGTATCGGTAAGGCATAGTTGAAGCACAGACGGGTTCACTGGGCTCGCGTGCGGTATCGGTAAGGCATTGTTGAAGCACAAACGGGTACAATGGGCTCGCGTGCGGTATCGGTAAGGCATTATTGAAGCACGGACGGGTACAATGGGCTCGCGTGCGGTATCGGTAAGGCATAGTTGAAGCACAGAAGGGTACACTGGGCTCGCGTGCGGTATCGGTAAGGCATTGTTGAAGCACAGACGGGTACACTGGGCTCGCGTGCAATATCGGTAAGGCATTGTTGAAGCACAGACGGGTACACTGGGCTCGCGTGCAGTATCGGTAAGGCATTGTTGAAGCACAGACGGGTACACTGGGCTCGCGTTCAGTATCGGTAAGGCATTGTTGACGCACAGGCGGGTACACTGGGCTCGCGTGCAGTATCGGTAAGGCATTGCTGAAGCACAGACGGGTACACTGGTCTCGCGTGCAGTATCGGTAAGGCATTGTTGACGCACAGGCGGGTACACTGGGCTCGCGTGCAGTATCGGTAAGGCATTGTTGACGCACAGGCGGGTACACTGGGCTCGCGTGCAGTATCGGTAAGGCATAGTTGAAGCACCATGTGAATCATTTCTGTTGAGGTAGAAGTTTTTCAAGGATGGTACAAAAAAGTATACACATGTACAATGACACATTTAATAACATTGTCAAGCAAACAGCCCAGTTGGGAAGTGGACAAGAAAGCCTTTGACATATCGAGAATCTTTCTGACATATTTGTCAAATTAACCTGAAATATTTGTCAATTTAAACTGAGATATTTGTTAATGTAGACTGAGATATTTATCAATTTAAACATATTATGAAATACAGTCGGTCGTATAAATTTTATAAAAGTATTAACATTTAAACAACTATACAATTACTTCAATAAATATGTAAATACTTCATAATATCTACGCAGATATCAACGAATGCTCGAGCCAGCCGTGTCAGAATGGAGCGACATGTATCACGCCTCGACTGAACCAGTTCGCCTGCGAGTGTGAAGCCGGATACAGCGGAAGTAACTGTGAAACAGGTATGATGCACAGTCTTACAATGTTTCACACTGACACGATACAGAGTAAAATAGTTCGACTGTTCCTATTCAAATATGTATTTTACAAAAATGGGCGGACATCTACCCTGTAGTAGCTATAGTAAATGTAACGATTATGTTAAGTTAAATTATCACAATATACATGTACTAATATTTTGATCAAGCAATCCCCATTTTGCCTCAACAAATCATACGTATTTAAGCCTGTTTATTATGGATTCTTATGCTGTTTGTGAATTTATTTTCGTTTCAGAAATTGACGAATGTGTCAGCAACCCTTGCATGAACGATGGCTCTTGTGAAGATCAGCTGGCCGGCTTCGTCTGCAACTGCACTGGGAATTACACTGGTTTCAGGTGCAACATCGGTAAGACAGTGTTTAGCCACCGTATGGTCCATCTCTATCGAGGTAGAATGACTTAGCACATTGCCTTAGCACGTTTAAAGCATTGATACCAGAACTATGGTTATTTTAAATTTTGGGAATGTTTTTCTTTCGTTGAAATATTGGGTTAATTGCAATCTAATTGTGGCTTGATATCGTAATAGGCATGCCACTGAATTGCTAATTAATTGCGATTTGAATGCGATGTGTTGTATGCCAACTGTAGGATTCCTTTGCACGAAGATGCCATGTCTAAACGGAGGGACGTGTCTGGAAACCAACGATACACGCGTGTGTAGCTGTGTAACAGGATACACTGGGAAGGACTGTGAGACAGGTAAAGAGGGAGACACGTATGTCGCACCTGGTTTTGAGAAAAGTTAAAAATATAATACGTCTTACACAATCTTTTATGTCATGTATCCGTGATCGTATGTTCATCAGTATGTATGCATGCTGGGCAGTCATGTGACCGAACATTAACTTTTAATGTACAATGAAAGCAACGTATACTTCCAAGTGTGGCGGATAAGCGCACAAACGTTTGCATTTACACATTGTAGTTTTTTCTTTGCAGACATTCTAGAGTGTGAGAGTACTCCGTGTCAGAATAATGGGACGTGCAACGAAATGGTCGGTGTCTACAACTGCAGCTGTCCGGCCACCCACGACGGCCTCAACTGTGAACACGGTGAGACGGATTACCACACTCTGCCTTTTATTGATGCACATAAAATTTGCATTGTTATAATCGGAAATGTATATCATTAGGTTCAACTGTCAACATTATAGTGGCCACATAATTTACCAGAACACAAACACTGACAATTAGCAACGAGTATTTGTGTTTTATTAAGATACTGCGAAAGAATATGATTTTAATTATGAAGCAATAATACTTCTATTTTTGGTTAAAAAAATAGCATACATGAAAATTTTAATATCTGAATGAAAATGTTCCTTAAAATATCTTTATCTTAGGAATGCTTATGTGAAAAATTTTGTTCACGATAATCTATGTGAGTGTTTCAACACTAGCGTCTGTTCTACGCTTCTTGCGAACTGTATAGCTATAAATAATATACAACACATTTTGGTTGGTTGGTTGATGTCTAAATTTGGTTGGTTGGTTGATGTCTAAAGTACAAGCGACAAGAAGAGCGTGTAAACAACGTTTAATCTCACATTTTGGTTGGTTGTTGTCTAAAAATGCAAATATAAAAACCGGTTAATCTTATATGACACATGCGCATCAACCACGGCAGTTACTATTACATTTGACAGTTGCTTACGAATCTACTTGGTGTTTCCAGAAATCAAGTATTGCGATAGTAATCCATGCAAGAACAATGGCAGTTGTTCTGAGGGCAGCGGTACCTACGTGTGTCATTGCGAGCAGGGGTACAGCGGGATTGATTGCGAAACAGGTGGGTTGTCGACCCTTAACGGAATTGACACAAGTGCCTTGTTATATGTCAAGCTAATAGTAACTACATAATTAACAGTTATAGTTATTTCTCTTAAGTATGTTCTTTGCGTGATTCCTCTACTCTCGTGCTTCCTCTATTGTCGTACTTCCTCTACTGTCGTACTTCCTCTACTGTCGTGCTTCCTCTACTGTCGTACTTCCTCTACTGTCGTACTTCCTCTACTGTCGTACTTTCTTTACTGTCGTACTTTCTCTACTGTCGTGCTTCCTCTACTGTCGTCCTTCCTCTACTGTCAATCTTCCTCTTCTGTCGTACTTCCTCTACTGTCGCACTTCCTCTTCTGTCGTACTTCCTCTACTGTCGTACTTCCTCTACTGTCGTACTTCCTCTACTGTCGTACTTTCTCTACTGTCGTACTTTCTCTACTGTCGTGCTTCCTCTACTGTCGTCCTTCCTCTACTGTCAATCTTCCTCTTCTGTCGTACTTCCTCTACTGTCGTACTTCCTCTACTGTCAATCTTCCTCTTCTGTCGTACTTCCTCTTTTGTCGTACTTCCTCTACTGTCGTACTTCCTCTACTGTCAATCTTCCTCTACTGTCGTACTTCCTCTACTGTCGTGCTTCCTCAACTGTCGTACTTCCTCTACTGTTGTACTTCATCTACTGTCAATCTTCCTCTACAGTCGTGCTTCCTGTTCTGTCGTACTTCCTCTACTGTCGTACTTCCTCTACTGTCGTGGTTCCTCTACTGTCGTACTTTCTCTACTGTCGTGCTTCCTCCACTGTCGTACTCCTCTACTGTCGTCCTTCCTCTACTGTCAATCTTCCTCTTCTGTCGTACTTCCTCTACTGTCGTACTTCCTCTACTGTCGTACTTTCTCTACTGTCAATCTTCCTCTACTGTCGTACTTCCTCTACTGTCGTGCTTCCTCAACTGTCGTACTTCCTCTACTGTTGTACTTCATCTACTGTCAATCTTCCTCTACTGTCGTGCTTCCTGTTCTGTCGTACTTCCTCTACTGTCGTACTTCCTCTACTGTCGTACTTTCTCTACTGTCGTGCTTCCTCCACTGTCGTACTCCTCTACTGTCGTCCTTCCTCTACTGTCAATCTTCCTCTTCTGTCGTACTTCCTCTACTGTCGTACTTCCTCTACTGTCGTACTTTCTCTACTGTCGTGCTTCCTCTACTGTCGTACTTTCTCTACTGTCGTACTTTCTCTACTGTCGTACTTCCTCTACTGTCGTCCTTCCTCTACTGTCAATCTTCCTCTTCTGTCGTACTTCCTCTACTGTCGTACTTCCTCTACTGTCGTACTTCCTCTACTGTCGTGGTTCCTCTACTGTCGTGCTTCCTCAACTGTCAATCTTCCTCTACTGTCGTACTTCCTCTACTGTCGTACTTCCTCTACTGTCGTACTTCTTCTACTGTCGTACTTCCTCTGCTGTCGTGCTTCCTGTTCTGTCGTACTTCCTCTACTGTCGTGCTTCCTCTACTGTCGTTCTTCCTCTACTGTCGTACTTCCTCTACTGTCGTGGTTCCTCTACTGTCGTACTTCCTCTACTTTCGTGCAGGTTTAACTTATATTCTCTTGAATCCTACTAAAACCGCAGAGTTAGAATTGACTAAAATTGTTGACAGATGGTATTTCTGTGTCATATATTGCTTAATATGTGCTACATGATTAGACAGCTATTGACTGGTTAAAGAAAAATGTATAAAATATGATTTTCAAATTAACATCAAGTGTCCAACACTAGCATCAATTGACAACGTTCTAAAATAAAATCCTGTTGAAGTGTTCGTCGAGTTAAACCAGTCATGAGCATTCCACGTTAATTTCTTTAAAAATAGTTTATTACTTTTCATTATGTGTTAGTTAATTCATTAGCAACTATTAATCACGCAACACATTTGTTAATGCTATATTCCATACGTTTTTGTGATGAATGAAATGTTGACCACATAAACTAAAATTTGCATCAACTCAAAATACATAGTTTACCTATTTGTAAATAATCCTTTGCACATGCTTACAGACATTGATGAATGTGCAAGCAGCCCTTGCCAGAACGGAGCCAATTGTTCCACGCCTCTGTCGAACATGTTCACCTGTGAATGTGCAGCCGGATACAACGGGACTTTCTGTGAAACAGGTATATAATAAAATAGCACCAAGTAATGTTTTAATAATAATATTAATATGCAAACATATAAACTATTACTTCAATTCACAGGTTTTTCACCAAATGTATGCAATAAATATGTAAATACCATATAAATATCAACATGCTAGCTCGTTTGGTGAAACATGAATTGAAGTGAAAACAGAAGGGCTGAAACCTCACGAATTTCGCCCTTAGTGAAATTTCCTAACTTTGTCATGTGATCGGCAGTCAATTCTTTCGATCATTTGTAAAAAGCAACGAACCGGATTTGCAATAGGCTAAATTAGTTGAGGGTGGAGTTTTAAAGTATTATCGCCTAAGCAGATATCGAGTAACAATGGACAATTTAATAATATATTTAAGAAAGGCATTACCATATTGATATCATGTTATGCAAGCTAAGTACGATTTTCCACAATATATGCACCTATACATTAGGTCAGAATATAATTTTAAATAAGTGCTTACGTTATACCCTTCAGCCATTTACAATCGTCATATTGTAACTACCTTGAGGCTCGCAGATTCAGACGAATATAGTACCATTTCTTGCACCAACGACAAAACTTGCAAGCGAAGCACGAATTGTTGATCACATAACGTAAATTTGCATCAACTCAAAATACATAGTTTACGTGTTTGTAAATAATCCTTTGCACATTTTTGCAGACATCGATGAATGTGCAAGTAACCCGTGTCAGAATGGAGCCAAATGTTCCATGCCTCTGTCGAACATGTTCACCTGTGAATGTGCAGCCGGATATAACGGAACTTTCTGCGAAGCAGGTATATAATAAAATAACATAATGTAATGTTTTCATAAAAATATTAATATGCAAACATATAAACTGTTACTTCAATTCACAGGTATGTGATTTCACCAAATGAGTGAAATAAATATATAAATACCATATGATATCTACGTAGATATCAACGAATGTTCAAGTCAGCCGTGTCAGAATGGCGCGACATGCAGCATGCCTCTACTGAACATATTCGCCTGCGAGTGTGAAGCCGGATACAACGGAAGTAACTGTGAAACAGGTATAATGCATAGTATGAGTAAAACCAGATTGACATATATGTGCCTTTCATTTAGCGGTCCATCCATAATTCCATTTTTTTTCTAGTATAATTTCAAATTAATTTTGCGAAAAATCAAACTTATCTAGTATCCACTGCAACATGCTAGCTCGTTTGGTCCAACATGGATTGAAATGGAAATGGAAGCGTTGAAAACTCACGAATTTCGCCTTTAGTAACTTTGTCATGTGATCGGCAGTCAATTCTTTCGATCATTTGTAAAAAGCAATGAACCGGATTTGCAGTAGGCTAAATCAGTTGAGGGTGGAGTTTTAAAGTATTATCGCCAAAGCAGATATCGAGTAACAATGGACAATTTAATAATACATTTAAGAAAAGCATTACCATATTGATATCGTGTTATTCAGGCTAAGCACGATTTTCCACGAGATACGCACCTATACATTAAGTCAGAATATCACTTAAAATAAATGCTTACGTTATACATTGGAGCCACTTACAATCGTCATATTGTAGTACCTTGAGGCTCGCAGATTCAGAGGAATATAGTACCATTCCATGCACCAACGACAAAACTTGCAAGCGAAACACGAATTGTTGATCACATAACGTAAATTTGCATCAACTCAAAATACATAGTATACGTGTTTGTAAATAATCCTTTGCACATTTTTGCAGACATCGATGAATGTGCAAGCAACCCGTGTCAGAACGGAGCCAAATGTTCCATGCCTCTGTCGAACATGTTCACCTGTGAATGTGCAGCCGGATATAACGGAACTTTCTGTGAAGCAGGTATATAATAAAATAACATAATGTAATGTTTTCATAAAAATATTAATATGCAAACATATATACTATTACTTCAATTCACAGGTATGTGATTTCACCAAATGCGTGAAATGAATATATAAATACCATATGATATCTACGCAGATATCAACGAATGTTCGAGCCAGCCGTGTCAGAATGGCGCGACATGTACCACGCCTCGACTGAACATGTTCGCCTGCGAGTGTGAAGCCGGGTACATTGGAAGTAACTGTGAAACAGGTATAATGCATTGTATGATACATTTTAATTATATTCACATTAAAAATGTACAGAGTAAAAGCACAATGACATTTACACGACTTTCATTTAAAGGTTCTCCTTAATTAGATTTTTTGCTTGTCTCAATTCAAATTCATTTTGTGAACAATCAAACCTACATAATATACACTGCAACACGCTAGCTCGGCTGTGCGACTTTTGTATGCAGTATTTGTTAAATCTTCAGAAAAGCTATCAAGTTACTTAATGCTAGGTCAAACATTAATTGAGGTAAAAATGGAAACGCTGAAAACTCACGCATTTCGCCCTTGGTGAAATTTCTTTGTCATGTGATCGGTGAGAGGATGTGAGACACGCCCATGACCGGCACATTGCTTACCATGTTGGATATCCATTTTGAATTACACCAGATGAAATGCCTAAAGTCAATTCTTTCGATGAGAAAACTTGCTAGCGAAACATGAATTGTTGATCACATAACGTAAATTTACATCAACTCAAATTGCATAGTTTACGCGTTTGTAAATAATCATTTGACATGTTTGCAGACATCGATGAATGTGCAAGCAGCCCTTGCCTGAACGGTGCCAATTGCTCCACGCCTCTGTCGAACATGTTCGCCTGCGAGTGTGAAGCCGGATACAACGGAACTAACTGTGAAACAGGTATATACTACATAACAGCATAACTAATATAATTGTAGCATAACAAGCGTTTGATTGTTTCTAATCAAATTAACCAATTAATGCAGTTGATACAAAGCAATTGGTAAGTAAACAATACAATGATTAAAATTATAATTCTTAACAAATAAATTATAAACGTATGCAAGATATACTCTGCAAAGCAAACAAGCGGCTAACTTCACGCAGAAGTAGTGCATCGCATAACAGGGTTTGTTATAATAAACTAATACTGTGTGTACCTCATGTTTACAACTGGTATAACTTAAAAATAAAATAAATGTGTTAAGCTTTTCAAAATTACATTGATGTGTCTTACCAGATATCAATGAATGCGAGAGCAACCCGTGTGTGAACGGCGGGTCGTGCATCGACGACGTCAACTCCTATCAATGTAGTTGCTCAGCTGGTTACTACGGGTACAACTGCGAAGAAAGTAAGTTTAGCGTAAGTCTAAATATTATCATGTAGCATAAGTACATAGTATTTAGACCGATCTGGCAAACCAATATACTGCAAAATATAGCTGATCTGTACAAATTGCTGTTTCTCATAATGTTGCCTTCTACCACAATGACCCACTGGATTCCCGCTTACTGTGTGAATGAAGACAATGTCTCTCCAGCGAAATCAGCGTTAAGCCGTCTACGTCAGGGTCTCACCGGAAACATAGCCTAATTTTATCATATATTAGGCACTACCAAATTTGATATGAGTATATTTATTGAAATTACAGTCAGCACTGTAAACATTGTCTGTAGATCCATACATTGTTTTCTTCCAGGCAAGAAGGCATCTGAGGTAACGCGGGTCGCCCTCAAAGTGACGTTGAAGAAAGCAGTGTTTTCATCGAACCTGGAGACTAAAACCACAGAGGAATACAGAAAGTTGAAGAGAACAGTGGTTGTTTCTGTGAGTATTTCCCGATGCAAATATGACTGTTTATATTCGGCGACAGAATATTGTTCTGTATGTGTTTACACATATTTATTTGATTGTATTGCTTTTGCTAAGTTAAAATATGTTTACTAGTGAATCTGCTTTTCAAAACTGATATTAAAAAAACAGAGATATATATATATATATATATATATATATATATATATATATATATATATATATTGTTTATGTATTTCACAATATGCAATAATAAAAATTTCGTGGTCGTACTTATTATTTCAGCTGGAAGCTATCCTTGACGAACAGTTCGGACAAGGAATGTATAAAATCGTTGATGTCACGTTCAGGTAAGATTTACCAATACATCGTCAATACTAGACTAATGATATGTTTCCAGATATTATATGTTATTGATTAGTTATATTAGTATTGCCTTCGTATTGGTCCTATTTTAATTAATTCACAATTTTACATTATCATGAGTAAATGTATGTGTAATAAATTCATTTCGTTGCCAACCGATGACGACATGTTAACTAACGATCGGGTTTCTAGCGCGTGCGTGACGCGGTTCTCTTTGATTAAACAGAAACGTTACCGCCATTTTTGCCGTGCGTTGAAACAATCGCGTTTCCATGGCAACACAAAGACTATACGAACGTGAACAATTTATACTATGTTACTAACTCACAATTGAGCGTAATCACGAGTGTGTATGCTCTCTACAAAAACACAATTTTGTGAAGAATGTATACATTAAAACTATACTGAATGCTACACCACCCGGTCGTGTCTGGTTTTGTTTTTGTGACCGTGTTCTTGTTTTTATATCATTTATATCATCTTCTGTGACGATTTTAAAACGGGAAGTTGCCTCCACGTTTGATGGTTGCTCCAGCTCCAATATCCTATTCAGGAGACCATCAATGAAACTGTCACTGGCATGCGCCATGATAAACTGAAACGTTCAAAATCCATGGCCACGTGCGTGACGCGTTTGCTGCTGACTATAAATTCCCGCGACCTGGTTTGACGTGCGTCGAAACTGACGCGTATCTGTGCAAACGTGTGATGGCGTTTGACGTCATAACCGAACGTTCTTGGTGAACTCAGCCAATACGATTGAACTCGCCACAGTAGGAATGAACTCGACACAATACGGGTTGAACTTGGGCAATACGGAATCTGACTATGCGTCATGCAGCAATACGGGCGGGAAAGCGACGCCGTTATTAATCGGCCGTTTACGTCGTATTCTGGCAATAACTTGCACAGTCAATTAATAATTGCATATATTACTGGGCTACATTTCCTATACTTTTGTTATTTGACAAACACTTATATAACTGATTTACCATCGAATACAATGAGTTTCTATTAAGGTATGACGTAATAATTGTCAGTTGTAATTGTGTTCGTGTCTGCAGTAAGGGCAGTGTAGTTATCAACTACTTGCTGGAAATGCTCAACGACGACTCTGCCGGGACATTGTCGACCGTTCAGAACGCCATCACGGTGAATAATAGAACCTTTGCCGGATATGAAGTTGACGTAGATTCTATCGCAGCTACAGGTAAGTTTAGTTTTGCATACAATTTCTTATTCACATCAAATGGATAGAATAGGAGAAACGTAATATGGAAATGTGGCAAAGTGGATTTAAGTGGCATATAACAAAATAAGTATTGATATTGAGAAGAGAGAATACACGCCGGAATGAGCAGGTCACGATCACTGAAGTTCCAAATCGGGCGGGAATACAAATACAAGTCTACAAACAAAATACAGAAACATAAACTAACGACACACTGCAGACATGAGTGGCGATTCGTGAGCGTCTGCCTTCCAAGAGGAAGCACTTGGTAATGAGAAAGAAAGTAATACAATTACTTGAAGAGCGACTAGGTACAACAAGAAACTGACGTTTATATATATATATATATATATATATATATATATATATATATATATATATATATATATATATATATATATATATATAATAAAGATGATACTAAACGTTTTCGAGATACTTTAGGGCAATGCGGTCACCCCAGATGATCGGTGCAGACCATTTCAAGTCAGCAGAATACTAGATATATTTATCCATATTTGACCAGGTAGTATACTGAAATAGTCAGAACAGAGCATTGTATAATCAAAACATGAAACGTAAAGGAAACAAAGGAAAAACAACTGTTCTAAGACTGTACACGCAATATTGAACAGCATAATTGATTTCAAATAATAACCGTCCACCAACGAACACCTGGACACAAGAAGAACAATGTCATCGGACGACAGAATGTGTATTCGTGAGACAATGTATCAGTAATTGAAAACATCTGTATCATGGTATTATTAACAAATACAGTTATGGTTAGAATGGTTACATTTGTATTCATTTTTAAAAGACGGTTCAGTTGCTTGTGCGTTCAAATTGTTTCCAACGACCCCATGCACATTGTTCTAGTGCGGAAGTCGGTCAAATACTACGGACAATTCCGCATTCGGGATCTCTCGTTCAGGGCCGAGTGGAGCAACACTGACTCGCTGGAATATCAGAATCTGTCAACAACAGTCAAAAACAAGGTGTGTTGAGTGCAGTTTGAATACTGTTCTATGTTGCATTTAAGAACGTATTCTCATAATTTAGTGAGACATGTTAATCTTCGCAACGAATATTAATAATTACATTTTAATAGTTTCGTTTATATAAAATCTTGTCACAACGTGTATTTTATATGTCAGTCAAATATATGACATAGCGGCATACCGAATATTTATCAGGTCACTGTATTTTCAGTGCGACAAGAATCTCATTTATACGTACAGTCAATGAATATCTTCAGACGCACATCATTTGTGGCTATACACGCGAGTTTGGCACAGTCAGGTTTTATCGTTTGTATGTTTGTGCACATACGACAACTCAGAAATAAGGAGCACACTAGACTAGGTACACTTTCATTATCATATTGTATTCTTCATATGTTATTTTACTGGCGTTATTACAATTGCTACAAAACATATACGTGTGTCCTGTGCTATGATGTTATGTAAAGCGAAACTATATCATTTTCAGCTGGACGAAATCTACCGTGATGACATTGGTTCCAAACTGGTCAGAGTGGCAGACATACGATTCACGTGAGTACAAGTTTACTACTCTAAATAATGAAAACTCTGACGAACCGCTTTGAAATGTGGCGTAAGGTGTTGGTGAGGAACTATTTTCACATTATTACGGTGGTGGCGGTTAATTTTTACAAAGATAGTGAATTCAAATGGATGTTTAAAAGTTATATGTAACAATCAATAATGGTATATATTTCACAATAAATCAATTATCTAACTATGGCATACACATGTTGCAAGAACATTTTTTTGATGACTTATAGATAAGGAGCTTGACTTTGATTTGAAGACACAATTATGATAATATATTCAGAGAAGAATGTTTACCTAAACAGGAAGGGCAGCGTCGTTGTTGACTTCTCAGTGTGGGTGGAAGACAGCGTTGAACAGAAGACGTTGAAGGATATTTTCATGAAGCAAAGTCAATTCACCATCGAAAAAGAACTTGTTGATCTCGAGAGCTTCAGAATATCTAGTAAGTTTAACTTCTCGTATGTATCCACACACTGTGACATACACTAAAACACTATTTACGCTCGAGGATATGTTCGCGGAAAATTCATTTGAAGGTATTGGCGAAATTCACGGAGATGTCTTCCTCGTGAATATAATATGGTATTACACAGTATATGTTTTGATTCACCAGTGTATTCAAAACATATGGTACGCCACGTTAAGGCAAAACATTATATCGAAAACAAATTTGGTTGTAGTATTGTTTGCGATAAATAGACAAAGCACCGAATTGTACCGAACATATATATGTGTGTGTGTGTGTGTATGTGTGTGCACGTGCGTGCGTGCATGCGTGCCTGTGCGTTCGTTCGTTCGTTCGTTCGTGCGTGCGTGCGTGCGTGCGTGTGTGCGTACGTTTTCATATAATCATATTTCAGACTTTGCATTTTTCTTTTTCCAGAAAATGCGTTGACGGACTCAGGTAAGTTTGTTTTGTTTTAAATTTGACCATAAGGCTCACCATATTTCAAATCAACACAATATGGTGCGATGTGTTGTTTTATTGACGTAGGCGTATTGATAACTGCATAGCGTTGCATAGGCTACCTCAGTCGGTAATATTACTAATGTTACATTGGCAACTAGAACAATGCGTTGTCATTAAAGAAAACATACATTGTTTTAGTTTTAACTGTTTGAAAATATGGTTTTAATTTATTTGCTACGTACTATGTGTTTGCTATGCTATAAGAAAATTTATTGGTGCTTTGAAACACGTTGCTTCCTAAGCGTGTATGGCACACATGTTTTCAATGACACCGTGAAAATAAGCATTTTTTGTCTTCCAGAAAAAGAGTTGACACACTCAGGTAAGTCAAGTTTCATTTAAATTGGATTATGTGGCGCAGATGGTTTCTAGAAACTAAACAATTACATATAACTGGTCAGACACGGTGATATATTGAGTTGTTCTATACTACAAACTTAGCATTGTACGTATCACAATGAATAATTGTTTTGTTTTATTTAGCTGTTATCCTTATATTTATTGTTAAGAGCATTTATGCTAACTTACCTTATTTCACTAATATTTTTATTATTTTTAAGATATCGCAATCATCGTGTTCTTCTGCAGGTGTCGCATGGCTGCCCATCGTACTTGGTACTACAGTTGGCCTCGTGGCTCTCACCCTTATCGTCATTCTGGGCGTCTTCTTCGTGCGCACGTGCAGAAGTCGCCGCGGCCGCGGTAGTGTCCCGCCGGAGAGTGAAACCACCATCAGCTACAGGTATGCACGCACGCACGCACGCACTCATACACGCACGCACGTACGCACGCAAGCAACATCAGCTGCAACATTGACATGACAGGGGACGTTTAATCCTCTCTTAGTGTAATTGTTATCATTGTTATCACATTGAGCGTAACAACATTGCTTTTGACCGACTAAAAAGTGCTATTGCTACATTATTGTACACATAATGTACAATATTTCATAATTCTTAGAGAGGCACAGCATGGTAGGATAATATGTGGTCTCCCTCAGTTTTATTATCAAGATCTCTCTGTTGGCCTAAAAACAGGTGTGTGGTGATTTATTTATTTTTATTTCCAACAAATCTGTGTTTGACGTTGCTGCAGCCCGACTTTCTCGAAGCGACCGATGTTCTGGCAGCGACGCGCCCCGACCATGCCCGAAGACATTGGTGTGTTCGAGCAACAGCGAATGAACATAGTCAGCAGAGCAGTGAGGAACGCGGCAAACATCGTAAGTTGTCGCTTTTGGACACAAGTAATACTACCGCGTGTTAACGTAATGCATTAGTAACTGTGCATGACTGATGAAATAATTAACTGGTGGGAACAATATTGCTCCACAATGTGAAAGATGGCGTAATAAGATAAAACGACTGGGTGAACATCCCTATACCCAGGTGCATGGCATGAAAGATTTGTTTGTATAGTTCATATCTATAGACCATATAATGTCCAATAGAAGCACGCTACCTAAAAGAAATGTCCCTTTCCAGAAGTGAAGCCATGCGCGAAAACATTATATTTTCAGGACAGAAGGCAAGCAGTTACATAAACATTGGCGGCAGAACCATGTTTAAAGATCAGTAAAGTATTCAAACATGTCCATAGACAATAGTACGTGTTTCTATTTATCGTACTTGCGTAAACTGTTGCGCCACTTCCAAGAAGTTCTTCCAAACCAGCAAGGTAGATACATTGGAATAATTGTGACTCCATTGTGACACCAACCTTGTACAGAACGCCAAATCTCTTTTTACCTTAAAAAGGTTGTTTTGGCACACTGGTTAGTATTCGCAGACTTGCAATACAAAGTATCATGGTTGGCCTTTACACAGCGGGTGGAACTACGCTTGATTGTCGACAGACCACGCCTGTGTTTCCTCGTTTGTGTTCACACGCATTCCTGTTGTAGGACTGGAGCATGATGCGTAACTTCGCGCGACGTAACGTGGTCCAACAAGACATTAGTGGGTTAGTTTATCGTTTTATACATACAAAAATGACGACCTACTGGACCAGTAATAAAGTAGTTTTTGATCTTTAATCCTTGGTTATCATACATATACTTTACAGTACCAAGTATGATCGTTTTGTATCGTAAAATCATGTTAATGGTATTATGTATTATAAACTATGCTTGTTTTAACATCGTAACCGTCCATATTGTTTTAGTATAATTCGATCGTTATATATTTACAACATTTAATATCGAATGTACAATGTACAACATTTAATATGCTCAGCCCGCAACGCAAACACGATATTTGAGTAAAAAAATACAAATTACACAGATGCACACAAATTATACCAACAAATTGTGGTTAAAACATTAAAACACATTAGAACTGCTAAGACGTTAGGATGGGTATGTGGTATACTATATTAAACGATCTTATGACAGCAACGACCACTTTATTCCTGTATACCTACCTATTTGATGGCAGCATTTAGTCACCGTAGACATTTATACTTAACAGGTTTATACGCCCGATTGGTGCCCCAAATGGTCGGGCGACACCGTGTCGCATGGAGATGCGCACTAAATTATGTGTGCGTTTACACGAGAGACGTATCTAGACACTGCGATTGCGACATATCGGCGCCAATCCCGGCAAATAATGGGATCACTTTTTGTTGTTATCTTCTGAATAGAATGCACGTGCCCTTCAGCCAAAACGAGATACCAACCCTTTGTACAACATCTGGTAGTTTTGTAATAGGGTCTACAAATGTTATGTGCTAGAGATTGGTGGTAGGGGAAATATAACTACCCGAGTCGGTCGGACAGGTTTGCTTTGATCAACGGCTTTCGTTATCATTATATTATTGGGAAAGTGGTGCTGTCCTTTTAGAACGGACTATTTATATGTGACAGTGACATATTTAGGGCATTTCCCCCGAATGATTACGTTTTGATTTTAGTACATCTTCAACAACACAATCCTTTCTTATCAGTACAATTCGCTAAAAGGAGACCTCCCACAATGCCGGGTGTAGACATAGTCCCCTATGGTTGACCATTCACTGCAGTTTATCAACATCAACGTATTGTTTAATTCTTGTTGGTTGTGTTGTAGTCGTGGACAGAACCAGGGTAATCGGCCATGACGAATCACGTGGAAGGAAAAGCGGAGTCGACGACGGACCATGGCTCGGGTACAACGTAGTCGGGCTGAACGAAGACTATTGAGAACAGCGCGCGATTGGTCACATTCTTTCGATGTCTCTCGCGCCACGCCACTGTAGGCCCTATATTACAGAGAACTCGCACAATATATCGATTATTTCGTAGCATGAAGAGACTTGTCCACATTGCTTTAGTACCACTGTGGATATTGAAAAATCCGGTACTTCTGATTAGATTATAATGAGTCAGCAGTCAAAAAGTATCTAAAACAAATTCGTGTTTATGTTATATTATTTTGGATGAAATGGTGTGTTAATTGGGACATAAGGTTACGATGTTCTCGTTTTGCGTCTTTGAACCATCAGTTTGAACTGTATACATATTTTCAACAAATAATACAGAAGGCACGCGGAATACCCGCAGTAGCAAGATTGGCACACGTTGTAAAAGTTAGAATAAGCGAATGACACAGGAAGTTATAATATTTCCGCCGTAGTTAATATGTTATTAACAATTACTAATAGTATGTGCTTTGGTTATGTAGCTATGCAGTAAGTAAAATTAATTCGTATTTAACTAATACTTACAATACACCTTATTGATTGCATATATTCAAGAAGTCTTCGGACTATCATATCCTATATTCGTGTTTATACTATATTTTTGATGAATTTTTTTGTTAATTGGGACACTGGATTACGATGTTCATATTTCGCGTCTTTGAATCATCAGTTTGAATTATATGTATGTTTTTTAACAAATAACACAGCAAACGCACGGAATACTCGCAGTAGCAAGATGAGCACAGAGCACACGATGTAAAAGTTAGCTAATGACAAATGAAGTTTTAATATTTCCACCTTGGGTAATAGGTTTTTAAGTTTTTAACAGGGACTAATATTGTGTACTGTTAGCTATGTAGCGCTGCAGTAACAATAATTAATTCCCATTTATATAATACTAACAACACGCCTGATTTATTATATGTATTCAACCAACGCTTCGGACTATCACATCCTATGTTACTTCCAGAGATTACGGGAACATTTTATGTGATTTACGTATAATATTGTATGCAGCTGATTCGTCGGGGGTGCACTAATAAAATAAATAAAATACTCAATTACTGCTTTTGTCATTGTGCATGTCAGGTTTATCCTACTCATAAAGGATAAGAAACGCCTTAAAGTTAAAGTTACAAAAAGGGCAGACATTCAAAATGAGAACGCATGTGCATAAATATGCAAACATATACATGCATCACTGACTGTACATGCATCACTGACTGTACATGCATCACTGACTGTTCATGCATCACTGACTGTACATACATCACTGACTGTACATGCATCACTGACTGTACATGCATCACTGACTGTATATGCATCACTGACTGTTCATGCATCACTGACTGTACATACATCACTGACTGTACATGCATCACTGACTGTACATGCATCACTGACTGTACATGCATCACTGACTGTACATGCATCACTGACTGTACATGCATCACTGACTGTACATGCGGGACGGCAGTTAAGACTATTTAGGTTTCTGTCTATGCCCACGATTTACGGACCCAAAACCAAGCATCATGTACACGACGGTATTTAAACCCTATTTTAACCGCGTCAAGGCAATGAAAACGGGAATGCTTACATTTTCACTTTAAAGGGGGGGGTGAAGCACTCGAACAACCATAGCCCAAACATAATAACATGCCATTTACAGTATATATCACCCTTATATGATGGGCGCAACGCCACGGTAATTTTGTAATATCCTTTTAAACTTTGCCATTATCTTCGCTGGGCGGCGCCATATTGCTCTGCGGGGGGCTCAGCGGCAGAGTGGTTTGAGTACGAGCTCCTGGCACGGCGTTCACACAGTAAAAACCTCTCGGAAAAACGGCCGAAACGCATGGAAAATCGAATAAAAAGAAAACTGGTGTACACTGGATGGCTCCTGGATATATCAACTAGTACTACAATTGCAAGGAAAAAACTTTTGATCGACTTCCGAGGAAGAATTTGCAGCGGAAAAGGTGGTTGCAAATGCGGAAATTGCCGTGTCCGCCAGCCGCAGGCACTGCGAGTGACCACTTTTCCGACAAAAGACTGTGATGAGCATGGACAGACGGAGAGCATCAAGATGTCATTCTTGGTCAAAGACACCGTTCCATCTTAGATTTTTTTTCCGCATATGACCATGCATCTACAGACTATTCTGCGACAAGGAAACGTCAGATATCAAAGGGCAGAGCGATGCGCAGGAAGCGACGAGCCGAAACCAGGTTAGTAAATTGGATTACCGTTACCATTGTGACTTATCACTACGATTACAATATAGTTCCACCCCAATAAGCACATATGTGCTTCAACGTTAGCATAAATATAACCCACAGTAAATCGAAATGTATGAATACAATAAAGTGCGAGTAAGTGTTAATAGTTTGATATAATTACGAGTGTTTTCCTATCCGCCGATTTATTTTCGACGTGATCAGACGTACCGTCAATAGACAATACGTGGCCGTACTCAAAAGAATAACAATAACTCAATAAGTGCTACAGGATATACTGCAGCCTTATAACATGGGCCATGGCGTATGTACTAGGCAAAATTATTCAAGAAAATAATTTGATATTATTTATTGACAGTCATAATAAGTCTCATACTCCAGTGTTTTAAATGCCTAGAGACCAAGCAGCAAGCGTAAGGCTAAGGCTAAGGGGGTAGATGCATGGAAGAAACACACCAAAAGACAGTATAGACTATAGCGCAACAGAAGCCTGCTGTTGCTGTTTACATTTCAAATTCTTTATGGAAATATTTAAATATACAAATACTTTCATTGTGATTAAGTGCAAATGCAGTTACACAAACTTTTTAAAAGTATTTAAATATTTAATAAAATGTATTTCACCCATGCAATGTCTAGCTGGAGAGGAAACTAACTAAGGCATCGTCATCTACCCAGTTGAACACTGTCAGATTACATGTCTGCTTTCTATAATGACACTTTACAATTTCTGTCTGAATTCTTGTGACTTGACAATAAGGCAAAATTATATAAAATTAATTTGCTTTATTGATCAGATTAAACCCCACATGTAATAACCGGAAGTTCATAAAGAGATGTATTAATTACATTTTATTCTGAGTCGACTGATAACACTGTAATGAATATCGTGGGGGGAGGGGGCAACTATCGGCAACCCACAATAGTATTAGTACAAGCTATACATATGAAGGAAGTCTATCAGGCATGGGGGTCAATTCTGTTTTGTCAATTCCAAAAAATCATTTCTAATTCCGCCTTGCAAAAAATCAATTCCAACTGTTAAAATCCTAGGCTAAAGAAAAATTCAAATCCAATTCGTTTTAACACAGTTTTATTTGTCATGTGTGCACAATCATATTTAGTTAGATATGATTACAAAATTATTGTTCGTTAAATACACACACACACACGCACACACACACACACACACACACACACACACACACACACACACACACACACACACACACACACACACACACACACACACACACACACACACACACACACACATATATATATCGGGTCCAGGTCATTTGCCCCCCTCCAGGACATTTGCCCCTTTGTCACTTGCCCCCCAGACATTAGCCCCTTGCCTTATTCAAAATCTGGACATTTGCCCCCTGTCCGTAGCCTCTGGATTATTTGTAAGTTTTTTAAGAAATGTTTTTTTAACTTATTTTTTTATTTCTGAACATGAATTCAAGATATGTATTACCCTAATTGCAATTAATGTTCTTTGTGCCAGATCAGCCAAGTAAATTACTTTATATAGTTGGAGGTGATCCTGTAATCAAAGGATTATCTTTATTGCAATTGTGGAAGAAGCCAGTGACATTAGGACCTGGACCTGTTAGGACAATTGAGGATATTTGAAAGAAGCCATCTCAACAAGGTTTCTTTTGAATTGCATTTACCATGGAGAGTTGGAGTGACTCCATTTTCCTATAAAACTGGATGCACAAGCCAGAGTTGTCAGAATTCACTTATAACTTCACCATGGAAATTACTACTAGCATCTGAGGAGGTCAGAAGCTATGTTTTGAGTGTCATTCCTACACCAAGAAGGGGGACCAACAAGATTACTCTTCAATGGGAGTGAAGCCAGCGTCGATCCTGATCATGCAAGGGTGCTGTGGTCACTGATCTGATATCCAGATCCAGAATGCGATCAACAAGACTGCCTGCAACCATGATGGTGACACGGCACCGATAGAAGCTGCCAAGGTCGGTGAGGACCTGAAAACTAAGGCAGCTAATACCAGGGGCACTCCAAACCAGCTGATCTCTGACTCGTTACTGTCCACCACTGTTTGTGGAAGCATCACCCCAAGAACCCATCTTCCACCACTTATCTGACTATCAATGATACCTGGAAGACAACTGGTGACAAGAACATCTCATACACACTCCAGGGGATAGGCCATTGCATTAGGCTAAAGTGACTTTGACTTGTCATTGAATGTTATGTTATTGTAGCAATAATGATAAAACTGCAAACTGATTTTCACTTGTCAACTATCATAGAAAAAAGGGGCAGATGTCCGGGGGGGAGCAAATATGCTAGGAGTCAGATTTATATCGCTATCAGTGGTGGTATCATAAATTTACTGGAAAGTGAGTCTTCAACATCCTAATCTCCAACATGTATTCTCCATGGGGACACTTTTAATTACTACAAAGGGCAAACCCTACAGCCACATGTAACAGCATTGTACAGATGACCAGTGACATGTTTATTATGGGAAACTTGTGGGCTGAACATTAGGCTTGGATAAACAAGGGGCTGCATTCAAGTGGGGTAGGCTTCCTAAAAGCAAGGTCATGTCTAACCAATTTCTTATGTTTTTTAGAAGAAATTACAAAGTGGGTAGATGACGGGTCACCAGTTGTCTACTTAGATTTTCAGAAAGCTTTCGATAAAGTGCCACATCAAAGATTGTTACTTAAACTAAAAGCCCATGGTATAGGCAATTATGTAATCAACTGGATAGAAAAGTGGCTTACACACAGAAGACAGAGAGTAATAGTAGATGGTGAGATTTCAAACTGGAAATCTGTTTTGAGAGAGGTACCACAGGGATCAGTATTAGGCCCTATACTGTTTTTAATATATATATAAATGATTTGGAGGATGACATATCTAGCAAAGTACTCAAATTTGCAGATGACACAAAAGTATTCAGAAAGGTTACTAATGATACAGATAAACAAAGTTTACAGGATGATCTAGAAAAAATTGTTAAATGGTCAGAAAAATGG
The DNA here is from genome assembly GCA_033239005.1 of Lamellibrachia satsuma. NCBI lineage: Eukaryota > Metazoa > Annelida > Polychaeta > Sabellida > Siboglinidae > Lamellibrachia > Lamellibrachia satsuma. The sequence continues at coordinate 3,916,287 of BSQZ01000049.1, read as the reverse complement.
CAAATGTTATTCAATTTTGGGAAATGTATGTCCTATGTGTAAATGTATACACATAGGACATGGAAATATGGACGAGGAATATAAAATGAGGGATGCTGTACTAGTTAGAACCACACAAGAAAAGGATTTAGGAGTAACATTTAATGCTGACATGAAAGTTTCAGAGCAATGTGGGATTGCTGCTTCGAAAGGAAATCAATTTCTAGGGCTAATTAGGAGAACTATCACGTATAAGGAGAAACATCTAATTGTACTCCTGTATAAAGCAATAGTTAGACCACATTTGGAATATCGTATTCAAGCATGAAGGCCATATCGTAAAAAAAGACAGATAAGCTAGAAAGAATACAACGAAGAGCAACTAAAATGATTCCAGAATTAAGAGACCTTAGTTACGAAAGTCGTTTATTACAATGTGGTTTGACAACACTAGAGACCAGGAGACTAAGAGGAGACCAAATAGAAGTGTTTAAGATAGTGAACGATTATGAGGATGTTGATAGGAATATGTTCTTCAAACTTAAAGAAGGCAGTAGAACCAGAGGACACAAAGCAGCATTAGTTAAGGAGCAGTGTAGGTTGGACATGAGAAACTACTCTTTCTCACAGAGGGTGATAAATGAATGGAACAAACTGCCAAATGATTGTGTTAATGCTAGTAGTGTGAATATGTTTAAAAATAGAATTGACAGATATCTGATAAGGGCATATCTCTTTTTGATGCAAATGCTTGATTATATTGTTCTTGGTCACAATGTTTCAATACCAGAGTAGACAGTGTCTATGCTGTAATGTTGACAACTTCCTGGCTGTTACCAGATTCAGGGTGACATGCTAATAGCAGACAAATATGATTTTAAAAGTAATATAAATAAATATAAGGGTAAATATTAACAGTATCAAGTCAATAAATCCAACAAAATCAATTCCAATTCCCAAAAAATAAATTTTTGAAAAAAAAAATTCGAATAAAATTTTTTTTTTAAAGTCAATTCCAATTCCGGAACTGGAATTGAGGGCCAGTTCCAATTCCGGAATGGAATATCTTGTCTCTGTGTACTACAGCAACAGTCATGAACAGTATAATTGAATTGAAACAAGCTTATGTCTGTGGGGCTTTTGTCCATGCACCATACTATCTAGCAGATGCTTTCAGTATAATACCTAATAATTATATATATACATATATACACACATATATATATATATATATATATATATATATATATATATATATATATATATATATATATATATATATATATATATATATATATATATATATATATATACGTGGGCAGGTATGTGTGTGTGCGTGCAGCATTTATAAGATAAAGATGTCACAAACATAGATCTGCATTTGGTCCAATAACAATATTCATGCATTATGTTATCTAACTCGAGTGTCAGATATAAAATAAGGAACCCCATAGAAAGTGAACCTATGGGTCCATATTTTGTTATGGAATTTGGACCCCTTATAGAATTTTGACCTCCCTGGCCCATTGAAAACAGTGCAATGTTGATTAGATAATATAATGCACATTTCAGCTAAGATGCTACAATTTTGGTTACATGCGTTTGGTTATGTTACCAGTGGCATTCATCAAACTGACCAAACAGATTCATTAAAAACATTAAGAGATCAGTGAAAGACCCATTGGTTGAATTAACATGGCTCCATAGGGAAAATGCTTTTCCCTGTGGTTGATTACTTTATACATTCTATGACACTGGCACTCTTATATTCTAAAAATAATATATACAAGGGAAAGTTTCTCACATTGTGATTCACTTTTATTACGCAAAAGGTGAATTTTGTAAAATTTTCAAGTCACCGTATGTGTAATCTTTTCAGATGAAGGATTCACCATTGGTTCGTACAAGTACAGGTACTAGTTTTGAAGCATCCAGCGCTACGGGTGATGCCGTCAATCTTTACATTACGGATGTCACCTTTAGTGCCATCACTGCTACTACTGCTGTGGCACCACATACAATTGATGTTGAAATGCAAATCGATCCGGTAATGATATTTCAAGTGCGACACTTCGCGAATACTGCTGTAGTCACGGATGACATTATTGCACCAATGAACTACTCCTATGTGAAGCTTCCATCAGATTCAGTGAGAACAAAGACATTGGTGCAGATGATGCACACTATGTGATAACAGCGACATAACCGAGGGTGACTCAAGCAGCTCCGACACCTATGAGAAAGAGAAGAAGTTTGTCATTCGTGAGAAAAACTTATGTCACTTTTCTGCACCTGCCACACACCAAACAGCCATAAACTGTGACACAGGTTGTACTCATGTCTGATCTATCAGCCAAGGTCTTTCGGATACTGGGGTGTCTGTCAGAGGAAAGGGTGCTGATTTCTACCCCTGGATAAGTGAAAGGTGAATTGAATATGTTAGGTGTACGTGTACTATCAGTCAGAATAAGTAGTATATTGGTGTATATTTAGTGCCAGTAGTTTATTGGAACAGATGGTTGGTGTGCAAGTACTATCAGTCAGAACAAGTAATGTATTGATACATATGATTGGTGTACATTTACTGTCAGTACAAGTAGTGTAGTTGGTAGAGAATGAGACGCTTGGTTTACATTTGCTGTCGGTAGGAACAAGTAGTAGATTCAGTCAGAACAAGTAGTATATTGGATACACATGATTGGTGTACATTTACTGTCAGAAGACGTAGTGAAATGGTGCAGATTCCAGAATGAGATCATTGGTGTACATTTACTGTTGGTAGGAACAAGTAGTGTATTGGTATACATGATTGGTGTACGTTTACTGTCAGTCAGAACAAGTAATATTGTTACACATGATTGGTGTACATTTACTGTCCAATCAAAACAAGTAGTCTATTGCCATTGGTACAGATGATGATGGTGAAACAGTTAAATGCCTTGGCTTTATGAAGATTAATTATTTCCTAAGCTAAACTACCAGTATATTTGATATGTTGTGGCATAATAATGATGTGTGTAACTGTGATATCCATGTTCCAGGTTGTATTTCCCTGTGTTAGAACTGTGAACATTACATACTGTCAGTAGTTAATTATTGTTATTTAAATGATTACATTGCACCAAACAACAAGGTGTTGTGGTGTGCTACAGAGAGGGGTGATTACAAGTACGAATATTAATAATCATGATTACAGTAATTATTGCAATCACAATTACTAATGTAGTCATGATTACAACCATTATTACAATCACAATTATGGTAACATCTAAGAATATATATATATTCACATAATGAATTAAATAAACCCTCATGTTATTATTGTCATCAATGTTATTCAACACAAAATCAAACACAATATTAAAATACAGTCACGGTACACTTCATTAGATTAGATACAAAATAAAGAGAAGAGCCTGCTTGCATTGCCATTGTAGTTCAGACCTCGCCCTCGGGCTAGGTAAAAGAAATATGCAGAAAAAATATGATTATTAAAATGGCAATGATTCGATAACAATTGAATTACTGACCTGCTAGCTATAGGGCGAATCAATGAGTCGGCACGCAAATCATGCAGTGACAGCAGACCAACATCTAGCACCGCTCTGTTTGTGCATATCAGTACAAAATCATCGTCTTCGCCTTCGTACGGTGATGGAAGCACCAACGCGATCGGGCACACGGTGCTGCATAGCCATAGCCTAGCCCTAGGCATGGTAGCTTCCTCGGCGCAGCATGATGACTCAACGTAAACGTGCGCAGACATCGGGACGTAATTTCCACAGGTTCACCACATCACATTACCTAGTCAGGATTCGTTGACAGTCAAAGCGCTGTTGTAATTTTTCCTGAATCCAACGTCAACAAAGGCGAAGCCGACCTGGAGTCTGGAGCGTGACTCGCACACTCGGTGACACTTTACGACTGTCAACCGTTGTTTCCGTGTGGCCTGTCGAACTAGACTCTTCGTCTGTGGTTTCCATTTCTCCAAAGATAGACAACTATTACGGAAGTTCAGTAAACCACTAATCGCTAGTAGCAGATCTGGTAAAACTGTCACAAGCGATGCATCCATCTTGTCAACAAGTAAAAAATAGTTCCGGTATTCCGTTATCGCATATTCTCGTTGGTTAGCGTCTCGTGTGTTCGAGAAGTGTGGCGTTTTCGACGATTTTTTGCGTGTTTTGTTGTAATTTCTTTAACTTTTTTTATTTGGAACGAACAAAAACGCTATTTTGTTGACGTTTGTAAACACTTGTATATATAACAGAGACCCATATCTTTTTTTTCGCTCCAGAATGCCTATTTACGAAATAAATCGCAAAAAATCGAAAATTTACATTGATTAGATATACGCGACTCAAACCACTCGTTTCGACAACAAGATGGCGATACGCAGTGATGTATTTTGTCGATTTTTGTCTCGAACAAAATCAGTTTTTCAGTTTATCTCACAAATTAGCAGGTATCTGTCACCATTAATGCATAGTTAGATAATATATATTTAAATATACGGCAAAACACAAAATTGCTTCAGTTCCCCTTTAATATGCTATGAAGAATATATCGACATTTACAAAATCTACAAATAATATCGCTAACTCTGCTACTAAGACAAAATGGTCATGTACAAACATGACAATGTTAATATGATGTCTTCCTTACGCGAGAGACATGGATAACCACTCTTAGACCTGTTCCGGGCGTCCTTGTCAACCCTTCGCATTCTGACGGAAACTGCTCCTAGAATAACATAAAACTGCCAGCTACATAACACTTTTCACGCAGAATATGGACGGTGTAAAGTATTCAGAAATACGACTTGTTAGTTTAATGAGTTGGTTTGCTATACAAGCGGATGTCAACCCATCACAGTGTAAAGTATTTTGCAATACGTCTTGTTAATTTAATGAGTTGGTTTGCTATACAAGCGGTTGTTAACCCATCACAGTGTAAAGTATTCTGCAATACGTCTTGTTAGTTTAATGAAGTGGCTTGCTATACAAGCGGATGTCAACCCATCACAGTGTAAAGTATTTTGCAATACGTCTTGTTAATTTAATGAGTTGGTTTGCTATACAAGCGGTTGTTAACCCATCACAGTGTAAAGTATTCTGCAATACGACTTGTTAATTTAATGAAGTGGCTTGCTATACAAGCTGATGTCAACCCATCACAGTGTAAAGTATTTTGCAATACGTCTTGTTAATTTAATGAATTGGCTTGCTATACAAGCGGATGTCAACCGATCACAGTGTAAAGTATTCTGCAATACGTATTGTTAGTTTAATGAGGTGGCTTGCTGTACAAGCGGATGTCAACCCATCACACTGGAAAGTGGGATTATATAGATGAGTTTGTGATGTTTAGAATTCACGATAAAGACAGGATGATTTTTTTGCTGAACTAGATGTTTTGACATTTCAAATTATTATTATTTCCCTTGCTGTTAACAGAGCATGGACCAGAGAATGTTTATGATTTAGCCCAGGAACACGAACATTTGTTCTATTCACGGTTTTAATACCAATCCACATAATTTATGTCAACTCATTCGGGCAACACGGCCAGTATGAATTGACACACCTTTCATCAAACCAAGTGTAACTGACATGGACAGACGAGCAGTGACGCGGACTGAGAGGACGAACTACTGGGGTAGACCGTCGAATCGCTCCGCCTGTTTGATCGCAGACAGGCCATTTCGTTACTATGAGTAGCGCTGTTTTTTTCATTTATTTATGAGTGTGAACAATGAGGCGCCGTAACCTACAACAGGGCGATGAAACGGCCAAACCTGTCGAGTTCTGCGAGAACTGGCGAGTTCTCGATGGGATATTGATCGAGTTCTGCGAGAACCGTCGAGTTCTGTAAGAACCGTCAAGTTCTGCGAGATTGACCGAGTTCTGCGAGAACTGTTGAGTTATGCAAGAACCGTCGAGTCTGGTTATCACTAATCACTAGCGTTGTAGGATGTGCAGCGAATTAATACCGCAAAAAGCATAATATAATATATTATCCAGAAGTTAAAAATTACCATAACAGAGAAATTTATTATTTCATATATTTTCATTAATTACTCACCAAGTCATTCTCACAGAGGACAATAAATTAATTGAAAAAAATCATGTAAATGTTACCTACGTGAATATGCTTAATATCAAAATTGACAGTTAAGACTAAAGGGTTAAGCCGACAGTGCCACCCGACGGCCTGCATAATACATAACGAATTCAACGCACCTACATTTGTGAGCTGATGTAGCTTAGCGGTAGTGCGTTATCTTGACGAGAAAAACGTAGATCAGACATACCGCGGATTGAACCCAGGACCTTCCAAACATAAAGCGAACGCTCTACCACTAAACCACGACAGATCACGCGAAACGTTGCACTGAATTCGTTATGTGTTCTGCAGACCGTCTCGTGGCATTGTCGTTTCAATTATCAATTTTGTTTTTTAGCACATTTACGTTGGTGGCATCTACAGGATTTTTTCCATTCACTGTCCTCTGGGTAGTATATTATATTATATTATATTACGCTTTTTGCGGCATTACTTCGCTGCACATCCTACAACGGCAAGGCTATTTTCAGTGGTAACCAGAGTATCTCGACGGTTCTTGCAGGACTCGACGGTTCTTGCAGACAGAATTCGACGGTTCTTGCAGGACTCGACGGTTCTTGCAGGACTCGACGGTTCTTGCAGGACACGACGGTTCTTGCAGGACTCGCAAGGTTTTGACGTTTCATCGCCCTTTAGTCCGCTACGGCGCTTCATAGTAATGCGTTACCTTTACGCTTGGAAGGTCTCTGATTCAACCCGCGGTATGTCAGGTTTCCCTTTTTTACTCGTTAAATGTTATTATTATTTTATAAATTATATTTACTGCAATATTCGCTTTTGTTTGATTTCGCTGATTGACAGTGCGGGATACTAATTATTTGTGTGGCTTAGTATCGACTAAACAACTAATCTGGTTAAACTGACGTTAAACAACAAATAGGATGTGCAACCGATCAACCTGTTTATCCTCTTCTCGCCGACACTGCCCGTCATAACTGTAGTATAGTTCCAGAATGGTAATCACTATTATACAGTGTGAGTTCCGTGTACTCGGAGCCGGGGTAGTTGGTTACAGGAGGACATTACATGTGTTTGTTCAAAAGCTTTGTCTGTTGTCTTTACCAGCAAAACACTACATTATGGCGACGAGGATGAACAGCAACAGAGTAGGGACAGTTCTTAAAAACGTAGCACACATGTACTTTTCCATTGCCCGTCATAACCAGTTTAGTTTTTTAGTGAAATAGGACCTTCCAAGCTTAAGGCAAACGCTCTACCTCTAAGCCACGACAGGTAACATGTAAAATAGCACTGAATTCGTTATGTATTCTGCAGGCCGTCCCGTGGCATTGTCTTCTTAACTGTCAAATTTGTTTTAAGCATATTTACTCGATCGATCTCGCAGAACTCGACGGTTCTTGCAGAAATCGACGGTTCTCGCAGAACTCGACAGGTTTTGCCATTTCGTCAGCCTTTTGTCCGCTACGGCGCCTGAATTAAACATCGTTTTTTTTCACAAAGCTACAACCAGTAAACATATGAACGCTATAAAATCAACTTGGTAAGCACTTGGTTACTCTAAACATTGTCGATAGCACTGGCCAGTTAGAAACCAATATATGTTTATAGCAATGTATAATTTATGCACCTGAAATAAGAACTGCTGGCTCACCTCTTCGTGATCCATAACAGTCAATGAAGTGAAATCACCGCACTTCTGTACTTGTCACCGCAATCATGTTCTTGTCACCGCAGTCTTGTTCTTGTCACAGCAACCCTATGCTTGCCACCACAATTTGAAGAATCTTGATCTGAGCTCTTGATAAAGCACGGACGATATTGAGCATAATTATGCAAATTTGTGGGTTGGTTGTTTTAGGTTGCAATGCTTCCAAACTTTTGTCACATAATGCTATACGAATGCACAACCTCAGGATTGATTGATATAGATAAACGTGTATGTTATATTATATTATGCGGTCTCTGGAATTATGCAGTCACTGGAATTGTTACTGCAGTTCTGTATTGTCTTAGACAATTGAGGTTGATGTGCATGTGACTGCTTCTGATTGAAATCAAGCAATTTGAGGAATCTTGATCTTAGCTGGTTGTTTTACGTTCCAATGTTTTGTTACACATTGTTATATCCACGCACTACCTCGGGATTGGTTGAAACAGGTAAACGTGTATGTTATTTGGGTGCCACCTGGATGAGAAACAAGTCACCTAGGCACGGGTGGCAACGTCATAAATGCAGACATATCGTAGCTTGTGCACGGGAGACGGTCGAGCTCGTGAACGGAATCATTCCTGTTAGGCATAAATAGAGGATATTTAACTGGATTATTTTTATTTCAATATATATATATAGGGCAAGGGTATATTCATTTCATTAACATTATACCTTGTTCTGTAACCATATGAACACATTTCTAATATGCACTGATTAACACTGACTTAATTGTAACGTCAGCTTGCATTTGTTGAGAACGGTCATTTTAATAAGCAAGCCGGGCGAAGTTGTTTGGCTGGCACGACATGTAATATTAAACTCATTAGTAGCCCTGGTAAGTTCGTTATTACAAATTGATTGCTACGTTGCCCCAACCGAGACACTGAGATACGATCTGTAGAATGATGCATGATGAAAATGCTGGTGTCTTAGCCATATCACACGATCACCACAAGGTACTGGTGTTTGGTAGCAGCAGATACATATCTCAACTAATGGTCGCAGCCGGCCGCCACACCACTACATTATTTTATTCAACCCACTTATAGACGACCGACCGACCGACCGACCGACCGACCGACCGACCGACCGACCGACCGACCGACCGACCGACCGACCGACCGACCGACCGACCGACCGACCGACCGACCGACCGACCGACCGACCGACCGACCGACCGACCGACCGACCGACCGACCGACCGACCGACCGACCGACCGACCGACCGACCGACCGACCGACCGACCGACCGACCGACCGACCGACCGACCGACCGACCGACCGACCGACCGACCGACCGACCGACCGACCGACCGACCGACCGACCGACCGACCGACCGACCGACCGACCGACCGACCGACCGACCGACCGACCGACCGACCGACCGACCGACCGACCGACCGACCGACCGACCGACCGACCGACCGACCGACCGACCGACCGACCGACCGACCGACCGACCGACCGACCGACCGACCGACCGACCGACCGACCGACCGACCGACCGACCGACCGACCGACCGACCGACCGACCGACCGACCGACCGACTGAGTAATATTTTTTTTATTCCATCGGGCAAGTGGGCAACAACTATATTTAAAGAAATGTTTACACCTGTCCTACAATGATGTATTCTTTTTAAACCATGATTTTCTGATTAAAAAATCATCATGCCCTCCTAAAGGTGGTTTTGTTTTATGAAACATCAAATATAGACCCATTATTATCCTGAAATAATTATGTGAATGAGACGTGTAAATAAAATTAAATATCTTAATAACAAGCTTCAGAAAGACAGCAGACAGCACACAACTAGACTCCATTATTGACTAGAACCCAGCAGATGTAAAAACATATTATTCATTTGTTCATGAACCTGTACCAAATTTGTCTACCTAAAGATAAAGAACCTTTGTCTACCTAAAAATAAAGACCCCCATGATGTGTTGTTTGCAATTACTTTGTCTGCAATTTTGATACTCTGTGATAGGTGCGTTCAGTATCTAACTTGATTGTATTGAATATCAGAGATGGAGTGATAACATCACAAATTACGATAATTGTTTACATTCGATTACAAGTATGATTACTTAGAAATTGAGTGTTTTTGATTAACATTTTTGTTATGTTATCATGATTACAATCATGATTACATTCAAGAATATAACTGACGTAATGAAATAAATAAAAACTCCCACTTTATCATTCTAATCAATGTTGTTCAAGAAGAAATCAAACACTATTAAAATACACTTTCTGTGCATGCATTATATACAAAATGAACAGGAAGCCTGCTTCCTTTGAAGTGGGACATGAGAAATAGATATATGCACAAGAAAATGTGTAATTGCGATTGTAATCGTGATTATGATTACTTAGACAATGTAATTGAGCACGATTCCTTGGCCTTTTTTATCAATTATATTCATACACGACTATAATTGAAGACCAAAAAGGAAAAGGAAAGTTAATTACATATGAATCAACTGGCAAAAAACGGAGGGTACCAACAAAGTGTCACACGTTTTAATAGTATAACGCATGGATTATTGTTTCCCATATTACGCAAATAATTAATCTGAATTTATGGAATGAAAATAAACGGCAGCAACACTGCTGTCAAAGGCAAAGCCGACGCCTTCGGCTTCTTTTTCCCGATCTTTCTTACTTTCGATCCTGAAAATCATCGATTACAACAGTTTGATTCCTGTATAATTAATTAATCATTATATCACCGCATACAGGTTAAGCATTTTACAAATAGTTAATTAATTAAACAAGTGCTTATAAAAACTTACCGAGTGAGTGGAGCTTAAAATGTAATCACCAAGTGCGCAAGAGAGCAGACAGCCAGAACAATTAATTACAGAGACTGTCACGGGTGGTCAGTGACATATGTTGTTAAATGTTCCCTGTATGTTCGTGTACCTCTAAGTTACGCGTGATGTTATTTAGAAAATAACCACAACTTGGTACTTATCGCATTTAGTAGCGCCATCTCACATACACGTCAAGAACAAATCGAAAGTCGACACTGCCCTCTAGTGACGCAGAAAACAATAACATTAGTTACCAGTTAGTCTTGCTTATACGACTCTCTCTCGCCTTTGCGAACTTGACGAGAATAGTCTGGCGTCAGAGAAATCGCTTGACCGTCAGATGGCATAACTGATCTAATTGATTCATGTTGGCGCTATATTTAAGTTCAGTTGATTTAGTTTTGTTTGTTCAGTTGTTGTCATTTGCTGGATATGCAATTGACAGACTGCGAAAGGTAACCACGGCAAACAATGCAGACACTACCGCGGGACGTCGTTGGGCCCGTTCATGCGAGACGAGGCCAAGCTTCCACTCCTCGACAGTGGCGCCGACACGCGAATGCCGGTGGAGGTATTCTTCGGATCACAGTGCTAAATATTAAATCCGCTTTATTTTATTGTATGAATTGTTTCGCGGGTGTATACCCAGATCGCTAACTAATTGTTGTGCGCGTTTGTTCACAATCTGACGGCGTTGGGGAAGAATGAACTCGTGTATGCGTCGACACAGGTTTATGTCTGGTAGTATCGATACACGCTGCCTCTTGGCCTTCATTTTTGTTGGTGATGTGGTCATTCCAGTTGACGTCGATGGTTACGCCTATGCATTTGGCTTTTGCCCGCCTGACCCCGGGCTAGCTTGCGTAAAACGCAAATAATTTTCATTAACCTTTAATTCTTCAGAGTTGTTTTTAATAAGACGATTTACAAGAAGTTGTTTATGTTCCCAGGGATCTTGTGGCACCAAATTGCTTCCTTTGCACGGCTGACGGTTCTCAGATAGCATGACCCGGTGACACATTGGTTGGACTGCACAGTGAATTACAATGCACCGTGTATGACAAGTTAGAATGTTTCATTTGATGTGTTAAGCCAATATGTTAATACGTTCATGGGATGTATTTAATTATAGACAATATATCATTCGATCTGAGAACGAATACTGGGCGGAGACGCAACTCGACACATAACTACATATAGCTGGCATACCGCTAGTTAACCGTAAGCAGCAAGTGCACATGTTAACAGCCGCACCGATAAGATCGGCAAGGCATAAATCACGTAGACCGGTAATTTGTTAATCGGGGTAAATCTCGATTTATTCAAATCAATGCTATCGTAATGTCAAGATCATCAACTGCGTTACATTGTGCCGTGCACAATAAATACGTTCCTACGTGTGTGAGTGCTGATTATCTACACACTTAACAATATGTTAGAATCGTGTCAAGCATGTTACAGAGTCGCGTCAAGCAAAGCACTCTTTCTGTGGCAGAACGTCTGGAAAAGGGGATCTTCATCAAGAAGGAAAAACCAAACTTGTTGGACGGAAGAAGTAGCGAAAGCAATCCGCCGGACAGAGGAAGAAGGCTGCCAGGAGAGCCGTGGACAAAGCAAAGAGGGAAATGGAGGAGGAACTAAACAGAGAGTTGGACGATGATTTTGGAAAGAAGTTGATATATACGAGACAGGGATGAAGACAGCAATGATGCAAAAACTGGATCAGAAATCTACCGGCATTGCTGGTATGAACAGTTTATATTGTTTTGGTACTTCCATTGGAGTAGCTACTTTCAATTTGCGTGTTCTAAGCCCCGTATTTAGCGCCCATATATTGTGGGGGGATTGATAGCAAGGTAGTTATTCTGATGGAATTCACCAAAACGCAGTAGTTGGCATTGAGCACCCCTTCCCAAGAGGGCACCCCCTTCCAAGAGGACAACCCCTCCCAAGAGGACACCCCCTCCAAAGAGGGCACCCCCTTGCAAGAGGACGCCCCCTCCCAAGAGGACACCCCCTTCTGCGCCAACTCGTAGGCGTCTCACTCTCATCAACCAGACTAATGGACACAATCTGGGAAAATCCTGAATATGGCCCTTTGTACCCCTAAAATGTATTTACCACGGACCGTTATTTTGCATACACAATGTGCACATTTTAAAATGCACCGCCTGGAAGTACGCTACTGTCTTCACCAGACGTGTAGACTCCACGTTGACCCACTACGGGCTACAACTGAAGAACCACTTATTGTCTGATCCCGTGGGCAGCATCCTCAATGAAAACAATCACCGAAAACAAATAAATCTGGGGTAATTCCAGGATCCTTCCCCCCACATATTTCATCATATGTTATGCTATTGTATTCAGTGGCGTGTTTGGGGCCCATTTGACTTATATTTGTTGATTTGTTTTCCGTATGTAACCTATTTCTACGTGTTAGTATGGTAAACTAATGGGTGACTTAGCTAGCCCCCCCCCCACACACACACAGACACACTTTGGCCTCCCTCTGTGAACTAGATCCTATACACGTTACTGATAGTACAGCAAAGTCTGCGAGCACAGCAATGTTTTTTTTTTATCAGAAACAGTTCTGTATTCTTGGCAAGTGTAGCTAATGTTTTTACACGTTGTGCGTGCTGTCGCTGTGTACTCGTGACTATCGTATTACATGCATTATTATTATGACCTGGCATTATATATAGTGTTATTGTTTACAGCGGCACTCACGTCTGTTGAACTGAACAGCTAAACAGCTCGTGGCAAAGGGTAATACCATCACCGGTAGTCACTAACAAAGGCGTTCAGTATCATACCAAATACTCAGACTACTTGTTGTAACACGGGCGTGTGTTGACGTGAGTTGTTTCTACGAGAAAACGTGTATGTGTCGTGAGGCATGGCTACCCACCTCGCTGCATGAGCCGACTGGTGATCTGGCAACTGTACTGCATCACGACCTAGGCAGTGAGCATCACAAAATTGACACGCCGCGGTAACTGGCTAGGACATGTGCTGCGCATGGATGAGTCGCCCACCGTGTAGAAAGTGTTCCTTTCTCAAGTTGTACTGTCTGCGTTCCCCCCGCAACCCCTATCACACTTGACGAGATATCTAACCTACCACTGCCCAATATCGACATGTATGGTTTCATTCGATTATCGTCACGTCACGCATATGCTGGGTATAATAAGCCCAGTTGTAAGCCAGCGACTTCAAGATGGTCACCAATTGTGTTTTATGTCGCGAGTTGCTTTAAAAAAAGTGAAGATATTGCACTACAAGATATGATGTTAATTACATTTTACACATTTTTTTATTGATGAATGAATCATGAATAACGTAAATTTTTTATTACTTAATTTACAAATAATGAATTAATTAAAATTAATTAAAAAACATAATCGTCAACTTCACCATGTTATATACATTTTCGTTAATGTTGCCCAACCAAACTAATGATCCTATTCTGATGGTTACGTTTCATATTACACACACGTTTGTTAACGTGCATGAATAATATACAAATCATAATAACTCAGACCTCTCCCTCGTCACACAACCTCTCAAACCTTCCCCCTCCCTCGTCATATAACCTCTCAGACCATCCCCCTCCCTTGTCGTATAACCTTTCAGACCTTCCCACCTCCCTCGTCATATATCCTCTCATACCTTCTCCATCCCTCGTCATAAAACCTCTAAGAACTTCCCCCTGCCTCATCATATAACATTTCAGACCTCCCCCCTCCCTCGTCATATAACCTCTCAGACTTTCCCTCTCCCTCGTCATACAACCTCTCAGACCTTCCCCCTCCGTTACCATAAAACCTCTCAGATCTTCCCCTCCCTCGTCATAAAACCTCTCACACCGTCCCCCTCCCTGGTCATTTAACTTCTCAGGCCTTCCCCCTCCCTCGTCATATATCCTCTCATACCTTCTCCATCCCTCGTCATAAAACCTCTAAGAACTTCCCCCTGCCTCATCATATAACATCTCAGACCTTCCCTCTCCCTCGTCATATAACCTCTCAGACCTTCCATCTCTCTCTTCGTATAATATCTCAGACCTTGCCCCCTCCTCGTTATATAACATCTCAGACTTCCCCCTCCCTCGTCACAAAACCTCTCAGACCTTCCCTCCTGCCACGTCACAAAAAAACTCGTCATAAAATCTCTCATACTTCCCCCCACCCTCGTCATATAACCTCTCAGACCTTCCCCATCCCTCGTCATATAACCTTTCAGACTTTCCCCTCCATCGTCATATAACCTCTCAGACTTTCCCCCTCCCTAGTCATACATAACAACTCATACCTTCTCCATCCCTCGTCATCAAACCTCTCAGACATTCCCCCATCCCTCGTCATATATAACCTCTCATACATTTTCCATCCCTCGTCATATAACATGTTTCAGACCTTCCCTACCCCCTCGTCACAAAAAACTATCAGACCTTGTTCCGCCTTCGTCATGAAACCTCTCATACCTCCCCCTCCCTCGTCATATAACCTCTCAGACTTTCCCCCTCCCTCGTCACAAAACCTCTCAGACCTTCCCTCTCTATCGTCATATAATCTCTCAGACCTTTCCCCTCCCTCGTCACAAAACCTCTCAGACCATGTCCCTACCTCGTCATAAAAACTCTCATACCTTCCCCCTCCCTCGTCGTTTAACCTATCATACATTCCCCTATCCTCGTCATATAATCTTTCAGACTTTCCCCTCCTTCGTCATATAACCTTTCAGGCTTTTCCCTCCCTAGTCATACCTTCTCCATCCCTCGTCACAAAACCTCTCAGTCATTCCCCCATCCCTCGTCATATACAACCTCTCATACCTTATCCATCCCTCGTCATGTAACATGTCTCAAACCTTCCCCCTCCCTCGTCATATAAATTCTCATACCTTCCCCTCCCTCGTCATATACCCTCTCAAACCGTCCCCCTCCCTCGTCATATAACCTCTCAGAGAGTCCCCCCTTCGTCGTCATATAACCTCTCAGAACTTCCCCCTCCCTCGCCAAATAGCTTATCAGACCTTCTCTCTCCCTCGTCATATAACCTCTCAGACTTCCCCCTCCCTCGTCATACAATTTCTCTCAGACCTTCCATCTCCATAGTGGTATAACCTCTCAGACCTTACCCCTCTCTCGTTATATAACCTCTCAGACCTTCCCGCTCCCTCGTCATATAACTTCTCAGACCTTCCCCCTCCCTCGTCACAAAACCAATCAGACCTTGTCCCTCCCTCGTCATGCAACCTCTCAGACCTTCCCCATCCCTCGTCATATAACCTTTCTGACCTTCCCCCCTCCCTCGTCATATATCCTCTCATACCTTCTCATAAAACCTCTCACACCTTCCCCCTCCGTCATCATATAACATTTCAGACCTTCCCCCTCCCTCGTCATATAACCTCTCAGACCTTCCCCCTCCCTCGTCATACAACCACTCAGACTTTCCACTCCTTCGTCATACAACCACTCACACTTTCCCCTCCTTTATCATGTAACCTCTCAGACCTTCCCTCCTCCCTCGTCACAAATATCCTCGTCATAAAAAACTCTCATACCTCCCCCTTCCCTCGTCATATAACCTCTCAGACCTTCCCCATCCCTCGTCATATAACGTTTCAGACTTTCCCTTCCCTCGTCATATAACCTTTCAGACCTTCTCCCTCCCTGGTCACAAAACCTCTCAGACCTTCCCTCTCTATCGTCATATAACCTCTCAGACCTTCCCCTCCCTCCTTATATAACCTCCCAGACATTCCCCCTCCCTCGTCACAAAACTTCTTAGACCTTGTCCCTACCTCGTCATAAAAACTCTCATACCTTCCCCCTTCCTCGTCATATAACTTCTCAGACGTTCCCCTCCTTCGTCATATAGCCTTTCAGACCTTCCCCCTCCCTCGTTATATAACCTCTCAGACCTTCCTCTTCCATCGTCATGTAACCTCTCACACATTCCACCTTCCTCGTCATATAACCTGTCACACCCCCCCCCCGCTACATGGAACTGTGAATTACACCGACCTGTAAAATTGTGTGCAACTTCGCCAAATTCGTATCTGCCAGGCAACATTTCAGCCGTCGTAACACAAAACTGCCGGCATGCGCTCGAAGTCAGCATCCGTACGAACAGTGATCGGCAAAACATACGATGTTGTTTAATTTGTTGGAGCCGGACGCATATCGTTTGTGGGATTATATGAGCGGTCTTTGTGCCTTCGTTCGGGCACCGGCGGCGTCTGTGCCTGCCGCAGTAGGCTTCAAGACAAAGGCTTCTTCGTTGACAAAACCATGAAAGGCTTTCGCAGACCAAGAGCCGGATGAACCGATAAGCAAAGGTCTTTCAATGCATACATAACTGTGCAACTATCGCACAGTAGTGTTTATGCCATTATGAATGGTGGAGCTGAAAGCTTCATTTAACATGAACAAGCCGCTTGAAGGATATGTAAAAGAAATAATCTGCGTTGATTCACAGTAAGAGGGTGCTGCTTGGCAGTTACTACTTAAAAATATATACACGTGAGTGGTTAACATTTGCCTGATGTTTAACCTGTGTAGCGTGTATCGAGCCTACACTCTAGATACGTAGATGGTCGATTCAAATATTGTACTAACACATAGTTGTCTCCCTGCGTGCCATGGCGAGCATCATGAATAAGTCCATGGTAAAAATTCCCCATTAGAACATATTCCCGGCTACTCCCCTACCGAACTATGTTTTGTACAACCCATTTGTATTTTCGAATATGCTCTTTTCCTGTATTGGCAAATCCTATAACCGACCCAAACATTTACCACATTACGGAATGATTCTGACCTCAATGCATTTTTTTGCATACGCGGTTAATATCGAGATAGATTGCAATAAGTAACCAAAAAAAAAATTGTGAAACGCATTGACATTTGCTGTGATCATGTCAAGCCGAGCAGCACTACCAATGACGTTTTGGTGGAACAATGGCTATGGCAAATATCAAATATCAAATACAACATCGTGCCACCCGAAGATTATGTATCACTACCGATTTCACGAAGCTTTCGTACTGTACAACGAACTCATGTGGACGTTTGGCATGTATCACATAACACGGAACAGGCGTAGAAACATCGTCGCTTACAACTGAACATAACTACGAACTACTATTATTCCGGGTTATGTAGTTTACGTCAAAATCCAGATAAGCTACTTCGTAAGATATCTATAACCCGTAGGAATTTAGAAATTTGCTTTTTTTGAATTGAATTGAATTTTATTCAACATTTCAACAACAACATATAACTAAACATACAACACAGCGAATGCAGTATAGATTGATATGACAGCAGCATTAAGCTGCTATACCCTGTAAATACACACTGAAAACCTATATTGAAATGTTGAAGGGAAATGCAAGAAGTGTATTACTTATAAATAGCATTTCCCAATTCATAATACAGACATGAATTTATAGATAATTTGACAGATGAAATAAATATCATTAATCTAAATAAATTTGACACACGATTAAGATTAGAAAGTAGTCACACACAAAAATGTTATGTAAAATAAAAGAAGACTATAAATTGTATTTACTGACCAATATTGATCTGTACCTTTTCTTAAAGACAAAGACATTAGTGCAATGTTTAATATTCTTACTTAAACAATTCCATATATTTACACCTTTCACACTGATACACATAGATTTCAATGTTGTTCTGCAATACTTAGTTTCAAAGTTATTTTCTTGGCGTGTATTGTGAGGATGAGTGGTATGTACCATTTTAAAACGACAAAGAAAATTATTTGGCATTAATTTGTTATATACTTTGAACATTATGACCATGGATTTAAAATCAATCAGGTCAAAAATGGTAAGTGCATTAAATTTAGCAAAAGCTGGCTTAGAGTGAGCTCTGTATTCCAATTGACCACACATTCTGATTGCACGTTTCTGTAATATATATAATGGCTGAATTCTAGTTTTGTAAGTGTTCCCCATATTTCACAACAGTAGCCGATATAAGGTAGTACAAGTGAACAATATAAAGTGTACATAGCATTCCCATTCAACAGCCATTTAACACGACGCATTACTGAAAGATTCTTTGCAATTTTAGTATGTATAGTATTCACATGTTGAGACCATGTGAGTTTACAATCAATATATATACCAAGGAACTTAATACAATTTACTTGTTCAATTTCAATATTGTCTATAGAGATCTTATATTCACATGGGGCATTTGTTTGTCCGAAAACCATGAAATTTGTTTTTGATAAATTAAGTGAGAGCTTGTTTACTTTAAACCATGTATATAGTTTGTTCATTTCAGTTGACACATTTGTACACATTTCCAACAAATCACTTCCTTCAACAAAAAACTGGTGTCATCAGCAAACAGTACAGACTTTAAGCGTGAAGAAACATTACATAAGTCATTAACATACATAATAAAAAGAGTTGGCCCTAGAATTGACCCTTGTGGTACACCACAAGTAACAGTAGAATAACTTGAATTCATACCATTGAAACATACATACTGTTTCCTGTTACCTAAATAACTACTGAGCCATTGTTTGGCTACACCCCTAAGTCCATAATGGTCAAGTTTATCAACAAGAATTCTGTGATCCACAGTGTCGAAAGCTTTCTTTAAATCAATAAAAACACCAATGGTAAGCTTTCCTTATCCATTGCATTTGTAATTTCTCCACCAAGTCCATAATTGCCATGGAAGTGGACATATTTTTCCTAAAACCATACTGGCGGAAATACAATACTTGTTTTGCATTTATAAAATTCATTATCCTGCTGTTGAATATGTTTTCTAGAATCTTAGAAAATTGAGGTAGTAGAGATATAGGCCTATAATTGGAGATATTTTGGTCGTCCCCTGATTTGAATAAAGGAATCACTCGGGCAATTTTCATATCATCTGGAAACACACCTTGTTCTAATGAAGAGTTACATATATGCTTTAATGGAACTAATATAAAAGGAATAATTTTTTTTACTAGATTCATATCAATGTCATCATAACCTTTAGATGCTTTACTCTTACATTTATGCACAATAGTTAATAATTCATCATCAGTGACTGGATTCAAAAATACTGTTTCTTCCACTCTGTCACCTAAGAAAGACTTAAAATTTGAATTACATTTCGGTATATTTTTAGCTAATGTTGGCCCTATGTTAACAAAGAACTGGTTGAAATGTTCTGCAATATTCTTATTCCCTGAAACAGTTGACCCATTGTTCTTAAATTCTGATGGATAAGATGAATTTTTTGTAGATTTTTTATTCAATAATTTGTTAATGATTTTCCATGTTTCCTTAATATTATTTTTCCTTTTTTCTAACAGGTTAGAGTAATACTCCTTCTCACATTGTCTCAAGATAGAAGTGAGTTTATTCTTATATGATTTATATCTAGCTTCAGCAACCTCGCTTCTTGATTTGAGGAAACGTTTGTACAGTATATTCTTTTTCTTACATGCATTTTTTAATCCGGTAGTCATCCAAGGTTTATGTTGCCTTTTATCCTTTCGAGAAATAGTTCTAACAGGAAAACTAACCTCATAAATATTTTTGAACATTTCTATGAACTTCTTATAGCTTGAATTAACATCATCGTTGTTCAATATTTCATCCCATTTCATAATTGCTAATGTATTGATAAACGCCTGTAATTGTTCTCCATCGATTGACCTTGTTCTAAATGACTGGTTTACAATTTGATGAAAGTTATCAACATAATCACAAATTTGGAAAATAGGTAAGTGGTCACTTAGATCATTTATAAGTAAGCCACTAACTGTGGACTTGTGGAGTTCAGTTGTAAATATGTTATCTATAAGTGTTGCACTATGCTTTGTTATCCTTGTAGGCCTTGTTATTAAAGGGTGTAAACCATAACTATATAAGTGATCAATGAAATTGTTTGTAGCCAATGCTTAATGAACGAACCATCCCAAAGGGGCTCCCGAGCACGCCTACAATATTTCAGCCACATGCATGGCAAGCTGATGGAGATATGAGAGAATAGACAGACAAACAAACACAGTCACAAACTGTTCTGTCGTATACTAGCTCAGTTTCCCAGAATTGCACGGGAGAAAAGGATCGCACTTATAACTCCTTGCACTACCCAGTCAAGTTTTGGTAGGGCAATGCCAATGACAATGACACCCTCGCGCCACAAAAGTTGATTTTGCTTAATGAACGAACCATCTCAATGGACCCCATACATGCCAAACTGACGGAGATCCAAGGTAAAAGATATACAGACATACAAAGTCGCAAACTAGTTTATTATGTAGATACAACAGAGTATTATGTCAATGCAATGACAACATCGTAACTTGAAAATTGATTTGAATATTAGCACAATAGGTCAATCAAGGCAGTGTCTTCTGTGACATGTCATCACCATTGCTAAGGTTATTTTTGTACGTTATTTGTCAACTACTCATTTATACAGTTGAAGCAACACGGAGTGAAAGAAATTACACAAGCTTTGAAAGAGCAGTAAGAGCGTTCGATTCTGGGTTCTCTCAATTGCGTGTCCGATGTTATATCCACAACACCACCACACCCCACTAGTGTTCTATCCACAACACCACCACGAATCACTAGTGTTCTATTCACAACACCACCACGTCTCACTAGTGTTCTATCCACAACACCACCACGAATCACTAGTGTTCTATCCACAACACCACCACGCCTCACCAGTGTTCTATCCGCAACACCACCACGACCCACTAGTGTTCTATCCACAACACCACCACGAATCACTAGTGTTCTATCCACAACACCACCACGTCCCACTAGTGTTCTATCCACAACACTACCACGCCTCACCAGTGTTCTATCCACAACACCACCACGAATCACTAGTGTTCTATCCACAACACCACCACGCCTCACCAGTGTTCTATCCACAACACCACCACGACCCACTAGTGTTCTATCCACAACACCACCACGCCTCACTAGTGTTCTATCCACAACACCACCACGTCCCACTAGTGTTCTATCCACAACACTACCACGCCTCACTAGTGTTCTATCCACAACACCACCACGAATCACTAGTGTTCTATCCACAACACCACCACGCCTCACTAGTATTCTATCCACAACACCACCACGTCCCACTAGTGTTCTATCCACAACACTACCACGCTCCACTAGTGTTCTATCCACAACAATACCACGCCCCACTAGTGTTCTATCCACAACACTACCACGCCCCACTAGTGTTCTATCCACAACACTACCACGCCTCACCAGTGTTCTATCCACAACACCACCACGAATCACTAGTGTTCTATCCACAACACCACCACGCCTCACTAGTGTTCTATCCACAACACCACCACGTCCCACTAGTGTTCTATCCACAACACTACCACGCCCCACTAGTGTTCTATCCACAACACTACCACGCCCCACTAGTGTTCAAGTGGATAATAAGAATAATTGTATTTATGATAATTTAGAATATTTTGAAACAATGTTATATCTATAGTTGCAAACAATAGAAGAACCTGAAATATCAATATTTGCACTTTTGCGATGTTACTAATATTAAGGCTTGTAAGTCCAGTTTTGTAATGTAATTATTGAAATGTAAACTAATTATTCTATGGGCCCAAAGCAAGTAATGTTTTGATTTGAGCCAGTGACTTCACTCAAATTATTACCTTATGGTGTATCATATTTTATGGTGTATCATATTTTATGGTGTATCATATTGCATCCATCTCTAAAGGACTTTTCGTAAAAGACTATTTCAAAACGTCATTAATATTTTGTACCCAAGTTTCCACCTTTAAAATTTGATCCGGATCTTCATCTCCAATGGGCTGACTCTGTCGACACTACCCTACCTATAAGATTTGATTTCTACTAGCTGACATTAGCCAAAATGTTACACAGACTTAGGAATATTTTCAAAATAACATGAATTGAAGCAAGCCATCAAGCAATGCTGACTCAACTAGATTAGCATTATATGCCTGACATGATAAATCTCTATTTACAGTTGATGGCTCTACAACACAAAATAAAAAATATATATGAATTGCCTCAAGCTACAGTCTCCAAAATCCTACACCTAGTAATGTCAATCCGCATTTTAAAGGCATTGATCATATCTAATCTCTCCTAGTTGATCAGGTTAGTTGCTCATGCGTCTACTTTTCAGTTTGCCTATGTTCTTCTGATATGGTCTCCAAGACTGAATGCAATATTCAAAGTGGAGTCTAACAAATATGTTTTACTGAATTTAATAACATCTACCATTTTCCCAACCATTTGAAATAAGTCCCATGTGTGCTCTTCCTCCTTGTTCCCTGCTATACAGGGGTGAGGGTCAGGTAAGGTATTGTCGAGCCACTCTTTGTTCTTTCTTTCCATAGTTTTATATCGGCCGCCCCCTCTCTCCATCTTTCATCCTCCCCCGATCTTCTCATGTCCCTCCTCACGCAGTCCTCCCATCTCAGCTGTGGCCTTCCACTTTTCCTGCGTCCTTGATGTTTTTCCACCTCTGCTGTCTTTGCTAGTTTGCTTACATCCATTCTTACCAAGTGGCCTGCCCATCTCATCCTGCTTCTCACCAATCTTCCTGTTAGGCTGCATTGCATCCCAACCTCTTTCCTTAGGTCGTTCATCCTTCTTCTGTCCACCCTATTTGTTCTTGTTATTCGACTAACCCAGTTATTCTCACAAACTTGCAGCTTCTGTTGTTGTTGTTCTGTCAACGCCACTGTCTCAAGACCAAACAGGCGTGGCGGTGTAACACACGTTTTCGGGACTTTCCCGTTCAGCTTTTTTGACATGTTCAACTGTCCAACATGACTCCTTCTACCTTTCTCCAAGCATTCGCTCCCGCTTGTGTCCAACGTCGCACTTCTGCCGCTGAATGCCCATCCTCCGTAACCATTCCTCCAAGGTACACAAAGCCATCCACTTGCTTGATCTCCTTACCATCCATCCTGATGTTCAACCCCTCTCTCTCTCTCTCTCTCACTCTCTCTCTCTCTCTCTCTCTCTCTCTCTCTCTCTCTCTCTCTCTCTCTCTGGTGTCCAACCCACATCACTTCTGTCTTTTCTAGGCTCATTCTCACTCCGTGCTTCTCGAACACCCTCTTCCATTCCTTCAACACTTCCTGTAGGTCTTGTCTGCTTTCTGCTATTATGGCCAGATCGTCTGCATAGATCATCTTCCTGAGAATATCCCTCGTGCTGATCTTCCGGCTGATTATTTCCATCACCATGATAAACAGTAAACGGCTAAGGGCATTTCCTTGACTCAAACCGATGTTAATTTGAAGCTCTTCCGACTACCCAGATCCAACCACAACTCTTCCTTTTGTTCTCTCATACATTGCTTCCACCATCTTGGCTTCTACTTCTGGCACTCCCATCCATCTCACTGTTGCCATCACCATCTGTCTAGGGACTGTGTCATAGGCCTTCTCCAGGTCCTCAAATCCCACTGTCATTCTCCCTTGCATCTCAAACCTCTTCTCTACCAGCTGTCTTAATGCAAACATCTCATCAGTCGTCCCTCTGCCCTTTCTGAAGCCCTGTTGTTCTTCACCCAATTCTTGCTTAGTAACAATATTTTATTACAACAGTTTGCTCATGAATGCTTGTTAGATAATTGTTTTCTTATCATGATATATAAAAACATGACAACAATTAATAAGAACCAACTGTTCAAACTGTATGGAAAACCAAATTTAAGGATTCTGACAATAATGTAAACAGACAATGGGTAATCCTTAAGACGGAATTAAATTTATTAGAAGAAAAATACATACCACAAAAATAAATATGTAGCCACAGGAAGGGTAATTTGAAAGCAAACACTAGAAAACTTATTAGGCATAAATTCGATTATGGATAAGATATATTGAAACAAGAGATGGGAATAAATGTTGAGAGTATTGCTAAATCAGAAACAAAATCAGAGCATTAACACATAAACTTTAAAATGAGTTGGAAAGAGGCAAAAGCCTTCTGGCAATATAAAAAATTCAAAACTACTATCAAACCAGGAATTACATAATCAAATGGAGATCCAATAAATCCCAAACAATATCAGATGATGTGAAAAAGGAAAATGTAATATTCTTGCAACCTATTTCGCTAGCGTAGTTCACCTAGAGTGAAGACTAAAGCAGTGATGGAAGAGTTAACAATAACTGACAGTAAAATATTTTTGGCATTAAAAACATAAACATAAGCAAATCCACTGGTCCAGATGAGATAGGAGCCATGCTATTGGTGGAATTATCATAATCAATATGTCACCCATTACGGATAATATTTAAAACCTCAATAAAAACAGCTAGTATTCCATAATTGGAATACTAGTTGGAAAGAAGGGGAATAAGGCATTAGCAAGCAATTACCAACCAGTAATCCTTACAATTAATCAATTGATTGGAAAGGATAACTAGAAACCTTAGTATCGAATATATGAAGGAAACTGGTATATTTAGCCCATAACAATATGGTTTTTGACACTGTACCACTGTACCACATAAGAGTTTAATAACTAAATTGGGTAGCTTCAACATAAGGAAGTAACGAATAAATTGGATAGAAGCTTATCATACATATATAAAACTAAAGGTGGCTGTGAATGGAAAATAATAAAAAATGTACAAAGTGACTTCTGGGATAATTCAGCAGTGGAGTGATAAGTGGTTCTTAAAAATGCATCTTGACAAATGCAAACATATGACTATTGGTAAAAATAATGTTTGGACAATCGAACATTCTATATTACGACAATAGACAACATCACGTGTCCGCTCGACACAATCGAAAAGCAAAAAGATCGTTGTAGACACACAACTGTTCTATTATGATCACATTAATCAAGTTGTGAACAAAGCAACAAAGATGACACAAATATTCGCAGAACTTTCCAATGTCTAAACAAAGATACGTTCGGGCCATCTTATAAAGCAATGGTAAGAACGCATCTTGACTACGCCATAGTACCATACATACATACATACATACATACATGCATACATACATGCATACATACATACATACATACATGCATACATACATGCATACATACATACATACATATATACATACATACATACATACATACATACATACATACATACATACATACATACATCCTCTTCAGCTCTTCTAGGCTACTAGCCTTTTAGTTGGTCTTGACAACTGTGTGTGTGCGTATGGGTGGAAAGTTGTCATTTTGTTCAAAACTGTAAGCGAATCAGAATCTGTCTAGTCTTGATTTGAAAATATTTAATGAGGGCGCTGAAACTGTATACTCTGAGGTTATTCCACCGGTTTACTACCCTGTGCCTAAAGTAATGCCTTCGTTGTCTTGCAGTCACGCGTTCCTTCTTGAGTTTCAGGCTGTGTCCCCTGGTTACCGTATTGTTGTCCAGCTCAAGTGACATTTTATCAACTTTATAGATTCCATGGAGATATTTGTACGTTTCAATCATGTCTCCTCTTGCTCTTCTATAGTAGAGGCTTGGGAGCTTAAGCGCCCTGAGCCTGTCACCATATTCGAGGTTCTTCAGTTCTGG
Source organism: Lamellibrachia satsuma (assembly GCA_033239005.1). Classification (NCBI taxonomy): domain Eukaryota; kingdom Metazoa; phylum Annelida; class Polychaeta; order Sabellida; family Siboglinidae; genus Lamellibrachia; species Lamellibrachia satsuma. The sequence continues at coordinate 3,890,087 of BSQZ01000049.1, read as the reverse complement.
GACTAGCTTCGTTGTTCGTCGTTGAATGTTCTCAATCATCTGTTGGTCTCTCTTGAGTGTTGGGGCCCAGACTACATTGCCATATTCTAGAATAGGTCTAACCATGCTCGTGTATAGTTTTTTTCATGGTTGGTCCATCCAGGTATATAAATGATCTTCTTATGAGGCCTAGCATTTTGTTGGCTTTGTTTGCTACCATCTCCACATGTTGATCAAACTTTAAATCATGGTCTATTTGCACCCCCAAGTCTCTCTCTCATTTGTGGTCTCCCCCAGGGTGGTATATTTTCCACCATTGGTTATAGTATAGTCGTAGTGGTGGTTGTATTGTCCCAGATGTACAACTTTGCATTTCTCCTCATTGAAACGAAGCTGCCACTTTCTAGTCCATGCTTCTAGTTGTCTTAGGTCTTCCTGTAATGTTACTTGGTCAGATTGAGCAGTCATTTGTCGGAATATCTTGGTATTATCAGCAAACATGTGAATAGGTGAGTCTACCACATCAGGCATGTCATTAATGTATCAGACAAAACGCATTGGCCCAAGTACGCTTCCTTGCAGAATGCCGCTCGTGACGGGAGACCATGATGATTTGCTACCATTGACGAGAACACGTTGGCGTCGTCCCTCCAGGAACGCTGCAATCCATTGCAACATCTTGCCGCCTATCCCGTATCCTGCCAACTTAACTAGCAGCCTCTGGAGTGGGACCGTGTCGAATGCTTTGGCAAAATCAAGGTAACTTGCATCCACACTATCTCCCTGCTCTATGGCTTCCGTCCATTTATCAAGGACCCCAAGTAGCTGTGTAGTGCATGAGCGTCCATGCACGAAGCCACGCTGAAGACTTGACAGTAGGTTGTTTCTTGTCATGTGCGCCATCACTTCGTTTCTAACCAATTTCTCCATCATCTTGCGGGCTACAGAAGCGAGACTCACAGGGCGGTAGTTTCCGGGCAAGTCTTTCTGGCCCTACTTAAATATTGGGGTGATGTTTCCCTCTTTCCAGTTCTGTGGTAAAGTCCCCTCAGTAAGTGATTTGGTGAATATGTTTTGGAGAGGTTCTACTAGCTCATCAGTCAATTCAACCAGAAGACGTGAATGGAGCCCATCCGGTCCTGGTGGTTTTGTTGTCTTTGGTGTCTTCAAAATCTTCTCGACTTCCTCGTTTGTGATCAGGAAGTCAGTCAGCTCTGTGTTGTGCAGTCTATTCTCAAAGCTTTCTAGGGTGAAGACACTTGTGAAAAAGGTATTGAGTACTTCGGCTTTGTCAACATCAGTCTCAGTCATTGTCCCATCCAGATGCTCAAGATCTGCCACTGCTGAACAAGTCTTCATCTTTGACCTGGCGTACTTGTAGAAAGCTTTGGGATTGGCCTTAGCTTCCCTGGCTATCTGTCTTTCGAAATCTCGGACGGCCTTTCTCACCTCTGTCTTCACTCTGTTTTATGCTCTTCTGTATTAAATATAGTGCTGTTCACTTCTGGTCTCACGGTATAGCATATATGCCTCAGACTTTCTCTTAACTGCTGTGATGGTCTTGGTATTTATCCAAAGTGGTCTAGCTTTTCTTGCTTTACTTCCCATTGTGCATTTCGGTATATGTTTGTTGGATGCATTCCTTATGGATTTCTCTAGGATTGCCCAGCATTGTTCTGTTGATTTATCTGTAAAATCTTCATTTCAGTTCCTAGAGGTCATCATTTCTTTCATTTCTTTGTAATTTCCTTTGTCAATTCAATTCAATTCAACTTTATTCTCAAAAACCTTATTAGGTTACATGAGAATCACAATGTTGCATACTGTTACAATGTGAGATGGCTATAAGTGTATGTAATCCAGGCTTCAATAATACTTATAAATTACATTGGTAAATGGTTTTACCAAAATACAAAACACAAAAGTATCACAGGAAGATCTACTTACAACTTAAAGCTATTTAAAATCTCCTGTACGAATTTACATAATTTAATTAGCTTTGCATGGCTTGTCAAATTAAACAACTGGTCCATTTTTAAAGTGTTTGGTCTCACAAAATAATATCTAGAAATAAACTTAATTCTAGCTTCTTGAAAAAAAGTACATTTAAACAAATAATGAAACTCATCTCCAATATCATTACAATCACACAGAGTACAAAATCTCTCTTGCCTATCGATTCCACTATACCTGCCTTGCTGAATAGGCAACCGATGATTACAAGTACGAAATTTACACAGAGGTCTAGATAGATTTGGTGGTAACACTAGCAAATATTTCTCCATTTTAAAATCATGTTTAATTATTCTGTAGGTTATACACCCATCACTATTGCAAATATTACTACCCCACTGCTGATGATACTGGTCAGTAAGTTTTAATTTGACAACTGCTTTAAACCATTTAAGATTCACTATTTCTTGATTCAGCCACAAGTTAGATAGGCCAGTGTTATTTAAAATGTATTTAACATGAGTAATCCAAGGGGATTCAAAGATATTTTAACATATAATTGATATAATAATTTATACATAATGCAAGACAGTTTAGATTCCTTTCCCATCAATAGTTTCCCCCAAAAATTCAACAATCTACTGTTTATTTTAATATTTAGTGGAAATTGCCCAAGTTCTCCATAAACCATGGAAGTATGTGTTCTATTGTTTACCCCAAGTAAAATTTTACAAAATTTCCTATGTAGCTTTTCAATTAACATAATATTTTCACATCCCCATACTTCACATCCATATAACAATATTGGGCATATAAGGGAATCAAATAGTTCTAACTGGATATCAACAGGAAGTTTTAGCTTCCTAGCTTTAGAAATTAAACATAACATTGCTCGGTTTGCCTGATCATATAAATGTCTGATTGCTTTAGAGAATCTACCATTATAGTTAAAATTAATTCCTAGATAGTTATACTTATCTACAATGGCAAGCTTATTTGGTCCAAATTTAAATTCTGGCAATTTTCTAATCTTCCCCTTGAGAATACTAACACCTTAGTTTTGGCAGTATTAACATGCAATTTCCAAGTTTTGCAATAGTTAAATAGGGCGTCAAGTGCAGATTGTAACTGAGTAGGTGACTCTGCTAATACAATTGTATCATCAGCATACAGCAACACAAAAAGCTTTAGATACACAACAATGTCCTCTTTTTCAAAACAACTTTCCATTAGACTAGAAATGTAGGTTAAACCCCCATATGCATTTGACAGATGTGTTTCAAGATCATTCAAAAATAATGCAAACATTAGTGGTGACAAATGTTCGCCTTGTCGAACTCCAATATTGCATGGGAAGAAAGGTGACAAATGTTTTGTAAATGTATTCATAATACATGATTTGGCTTCCTTATATAAGTTAAATATCACAGTGAAAATGTTTCCATCAATATTATTTGATAATAATTTCAACCATAGGAATGTTCTGTTTACAGTGTCAAAAGCCTTTCTGTAGTCTACAAAGGCACAGTATAAGCGCTTCCTTTTATTTAAGTATAAATCGATTAAATTTTTCAAGACAAATACATGATCCATTGTGGAATAATCATGCCGAAATCCAGTTTGTTCCTCCCCCATTATTCCCAATTCATCAATATATTCAGTTAACCTATTATTCAAAACAGAGGTGAATAATTTGCAAAAGCAACTGAGCAGTGTGATCCCTCTGTAGTTATCTGGGTTAGTTACAGGACCCTTATTTTTATAAATTGGCAAAATAATACCCATGGCCCAATCTTTAGGAATATGGCCAGATTTTAGCATGACATTAAACAATTTAACATATACAGAGATCATACAATCCTCAGAATGTTTTAGGAACTCATTTAGGATTAGGTCCAACCCACACGCTTTGTTGTTTTTTAACTTATGTATACCATTTCTTACTTCCTCAGCTGTAAACATACTATTTAAAAAAATATTATTATTATTGTTTGCAAAATTTTCATACTCATAGTCATTCTGATCCTCCTCCTCACTAAAACTTAACTTCTTAAAGTGTTCAAAAAAAGTGTTAGTATTAACTGTATTGATTTCTTTACCTTTGTCACCTTTCGACTCATTAATAATTTTCCAGTAGTCCTTTGGATTCTTACTCTTCATATTTCTTAATTTATTTGCAAAATCCTTAAAATACAATTTGTGCTGCTTGTTAATTTCCTTTTTATAGTTCCTACTTGCAATATGTTTGGCATTTCTATTAACATCAGTTTTATCTTTACAGTACACTGCCTTGGCTTGAAAGTAATGTTTTCTCCTTTCTTTACAGGCTTGATTAAACCATGGTTTACCGTTAGCTTTTTTGTCAATGCTTTTACCCTTCATTGTAGGTCTATAGTTATCCTTCATACAACCAACCATTTTAGCAGCACTTTTTAATATATCATTAATGCGATTTACTATATCATTTACTGAAGCCTCATCAATATCATTACACATTAAATTGTCAAGATCTTTCTCTATATCTACAACATCCTTCAAATTAATACTACTTTTAAAGCTCCATTCACAATCCTTAACCCATTTTGGTTTGTTAAATTGGGCAGTATCATCATTCTCAGTCATCTCATCCTCCCTTATTGTTGGAACAATTGGGTGTTGCATGGTACATTTAAAGCCCATTTTAACAGGGTTGTGAGCATCAGATAACAATTCATCAAATTCCAAAACCTCAAATTCCATTACATTATTAAATGATTGTGGAGAAACAAGAATATAATCAACAGTGCTTACATTTTTGCATGTAGTTGCACCTCTGTCCCTATCGACACCAATCCTGCCATTAACAATATGGACATTTAGACTTTTACACAATGTGATTAACCTGTGTCCATAATTATTTGTCTTTTTATCTATTGAATTTCTATCCAGTGGTATGCCTACATTATCTGAATAATTTTTTCCCATTAACTGTTGCATTATATCTTCATCAAAGTCATTCAACATCATATTTCGATCGTTAAACTCAATAAAATCACATAAATTACCAGTTCGGGCATTAAAGTCACCAACTAAATACAATGGGCTGTTTAAGTCATTCCTCAGGTTTACAGTGTCATATCTGTTAACCCTAGATTTGGTGGACTTGGTGTAGCAACAAAAGTTGAAATTCAGTAGAGAGTGGTGGCTCTTTCCTATTGGTGCCAGGTACTTGAGTTTCTCGATCATGCCCTCTTCGTTGGTGAATATCAGATCGAGTGTGTTTGGTGTGTTGTTTCCTCTATAGCGAGTGGGCTCAGTCACATGCTGGGTCAGAAAGGATTCCAGGACAGCTTCCATGATGGTGCTTGGATGGTTGCCACCAGGTGGTGAAATGTTCTCACGCCAATTGAGGCTCGGATGGTTCAGGTCACCAAATATTAGTACATAGAAATCATGGCACCTTTATAAAAAATTGCATGTAGACGATTATGATGAGATAGGATTAAAATGTTTAAAATGATGCACAATTTATAAGACAATGAATCCTCACTCAAAGTTTTAAATTGGATAAAGCATCTTTCAGGACAGGGAATAGAGGTCACACGCTAACATTTTTTTACCCAATGATCAAATATAAATATAAGAACAAATGTTTTCCCTCTCAGAGTGACTGAGCCTTGGAATTCCCTCTCTGAATCAGTCGTACAGGCGAAATCCTTAAATTAATAAAAACAAAACCTGGACCAATTCTGGTCCAACCAGGCAATTGTACATAACTTTGAAGCACCCTGGAACCGGACCCCTTGAATTAATGTTAGATGATAAAGACAATCTGATCAATGAGGAATCACAAATATAATCAAATTAGTGTCAACACATCCAGCACTGTTATCACTGCGCTCGAAGTAATAGTATCTTCTTTGTCAGGAACACTGCAGTAATATTACTCAAAATTGGATGTGTCGCCCACGACCACATTATACGCCTGCCTAAAAACGTCCAAACTATTTTGCCATGACAGCGACCGAAGCGAAGGGGTTCGGGGCGATATTAGTCCTGTTAGAAACCATTAAGAAATTGCTACACATTCAAGTACACGGTGGAGTAGTTTGGAATTTCGTTACTAAAACGTAAATACTACAGTTCATTAAGAAGACATTGGAGCTTGAATGGCGGTTAGATATCTCATAAGTATTTGGATATTTAAATGTTTGCTTACGGAAAAAAACTACTTGTTTTTTACGACAAGTTCAACTTACGAAACCTAACTATGCAAATCCTGAAAATCATAACGACTACAACAGTTTGATTCCTGTGTGATAAGTTAATCATTACATCCCGCGTACAGACTAGAAATTGTACAAATAGATAGTATGCAGCAATTAAACTAGTGCGTGCAAAATCTACCGGGAGGGCGGAACGTAACGTGTTAACATCAAATGCACCTGGCAGCTTTGAGGTAACCAAACCCCGTCCATATTTAAATATTGGAGTCGGGGTACCTAAAGCCGAGATGGCTAGGAAAGGTCCTGTTTCTTTAATACGTTCATAGTATTTAATCATGGACAATACAGCTTGCGATCTAAAAACGAATAATGGGCCGAGATGCAACAATTATATATAGCTGGAATACCGCTAGCTAGTCGTAAACAGCCTGCGTATATGTCGACAGCGGCACCGATAAGATCGACAAGCAATAAACCACGTAGAGCGGCTATTTGTTATCACGATTTATTCCAATCAACGCTGTCGGAATGTCAATATCGCCAACTGCGTTACATTGTGCAGTGCACAAGAAATACTTTTCTATGTGTGACTTCTAAACATCTATACACACTTAACAATATTTCAGAATCGTGTCAACCATTTTACATAACACCCTTTACTGGTGTCTATGATCGCAGGAAGTGTACGGTTTTATATATTCCAATAAGGCAGCTAAGAAAACCATGGCACAGAGTCCAGTCGCATTACTCAACGAGGGCAGCATTACGACTGGGCAAATGTCGTGCAGGCGTGATGAACACCTTGTGCTCGTGTGAATTCAGGCGTGCAGGTGTGCCATAGCGATCCGTACAAGGTGTCGGATTGTTATCATAGTCACGCGAATTACCATCCACGGCAAACAGTAATTACAGCGGTTCGTCTTATTACAGAACACTATTATATATCGCGGACCGCTATTATGTCGGGCAGTGTTATACTCATGGCGAGTTCTGCTAATATAATACATTCTATGAGCGATTTTATAGATTAAATCGCTCATTGAAATTATCTAAATCACAGACGATATTGCAATCGTTCTCACGATGAAAACTCTGCGGAGACGAAACTCACGCATAATTACACGGCACAGAATGAACTGCTTGTTAACCATAGGAAGCATATAGTTAGGAGGCCATACGATATCTTTACTGATAACGTTAACAGTGCAACAAAGGCAGCATTACTAATTGGTGGAGACTCTCAGCAGAAGGTTTCGTGCACTCTGTGACGTAACGAGGCATTTGTATATGTGCATGCAACCTGCATGAAACCGTTTGCGTCATGCAGAAGGTTCCATGTGTATGTGCTTAACTGACATTGTGTGATGTATAATTGTTGCTCCGTGAACTAATGCACAATTAACTCTACAAACCCACTGCAGGGAATTTTGGTGAGAGACAGCATTATTCACCTCATAAATGTAGTTGTGCACGAAACCCTCTGCAAAGAGTCTCCACCGTACTAATTAAGCCTACTGGCCAACTTTTGACATCCGTGTCGCGCAAGCGTAGAATGTTCGTTCGCGAATGTTCTACCTCCGTAGTCTGTACAACTAGGTGTATGAGTTGTATCGTTAGGTCATCTACGGAGTTCGTTGCCGATTGTCACTCCCCGTAGCTTAGTAACTAGAATAGTGGTGTCCGAACGTCACAGCTGGGAGAATTGTGTCCTCGAGTACACCTATTTGGGGCTTATCAGCCAAAGACTTGATTATTAATTCCGACGATGTTTTATTATTATTGTATATGTGTGTTCGTGCGTGCGTGCGTGCGTGCGTGCGTGCGTTGCGATTTGACAAAAACCCTGCTGTCGTTACACCTAACCCAAACTTCGACCGATGCAGGTTCTCCAAACGAAAGTCAGTAGTATGGCTTTGTATGACACTGACACTGCCTCGTATTAGATGCGCACGACTAATCACATTTTATTGAAGTTACAATGCACACATGAACCAAAGAGTTCTTGACCACTTGGCACGGACAAAGATTTGACTTTGACGTGCGTCCCGATGACTTGGGACTATTTCCAACAGCTCTGTTGAAGGTTGTGGAAGAACGCACCGGCTTAGATATATTGTAAAGTATGTTGTAGTAACATATGTCATACAGTGTAGCGTCACTACGCTTACTGCAGGTTATCAAGATTACATTTATATAAATATAGGAGTGTTCCATATGTCTTGCGTACTGATAAAATCACAGTAATAGCCGACGAACGCGCTAAGCACCAAATCGTTCCGTAGTAGCTGACACATACAATTGCTGACAAGACCGAATATACGCCTGCAGTACATATTGCATATAACGAGAGAGAGAGAGAGAGAGGGACAGACAGCTAGACAGAGAGACAGACATACATATATACAGACCGAGAGAAAGACAACCAGACAGGCAGATATACAGACAGCCAGACAGACATGTATACAGTCAGACAGACAGACAAACAAACATACAAACATACACGGTTGTCAACAATTGCACGTACGCACGCATGCACGCACGCCCACATTTACATGAAAAAAGGAGTTTCACGCGGTGCCCAGTAATATGTACCTTACTGCAACTAGTGTTGTGTGGGTCTCGGCTCTCGATGACCATTTATTCACGGTACGGGTCTCCCATTGTTCCAGTGTGGGAGACTGGGAGGTGCCTACTCTTGTAACAGGAGTGGAGACGGGAAATTTCCTTAAACAAATTAAATGCCCCACCAAATAGGTCAGTCACAAGCGACTACACAACTCAGCTAGTTCTACTTCAAGACAAGAAACTGCTACTATGCTCAACACATGCAAGTTTACAATGGAAGTTAGATACATTTACCAAGAATGCGTGACTTTATTAGTGATAACAAGTGCTGTGACGGTCCCGTGTTTGGAATGGTATAGGGCCGAGAGAGGCAGTTCCTGTTGGTCTCCGCAGTTTTGGTCCGACACCAAGAACCATGACAGCACTAACTGCAATAACGGAACTCACAGAGCGGAACAAACCTGTGCGGTTTTTACCAGTCGCAATCCGTGGGCCGAGACACTGTCGCCGTGAGTCGCCGAGCGGACTTGTTCGTCCGCAGGAACTTCTCGTCGAGTAAAACATTGGACACGAAACACCGTCGTAACGCGTCTGCGCTTACCATTTGAATTCACCAGGCAGAAATGGTAAGTCGCGGATTGTTATATTTCCTGTTGCTCTTTTGTAATGGGTGACGCACGCTTACTTAACCCCAGAGGCCATTTCAGGTGACGTTCCGCTGTACGGTGTTTGCATTGCTTACTGTGGTTACCTTTCGCAGTGTTCAAAGTGTTCGCATCGATTCGTAGCGTTAACAATACCATACCAACAAGATTTCTACACGTGTTCTCGCTTTATAAACTACGGGGTTTCCTCTGGATCAAATGAGTTGCATTTAAGTATAATTAATGAATTACCTGCAATTCGTTGTGAAACATGACGATTTAACAGGCGTACGCGCCATTCCTTGCGGTTTTGAACGAGGAGTATTACGGAATGCGCCGCGTGTTTGTAAAATAGATTTCGACAGACAGAAATTCAGTTCAAAACACGTACAGGTTAGTTTGCGGGTCTTACGGATGTAATTTACCAGTCTTACACATGTGCCCCACTCAGGGTTGCAGGGGCGGATCTAGGATTTTCAGTTCAATGAATTGCGAGTATTCTGTAGAAATCTCTGTTACTGTTCTCAAGCCTGTCTTGGATACACGGGGTGTCCCACGATACACCTAAGACCGGGGGTGGTTAGAAGGAGTCAAATACTGGCGTTGCTGGCATGAACAGTTTATTATATTTTTTTCTGTACGTGCAGTGGAGTAGCTACTCTCGATTTCTTGGTCTAAGCCCCGTATCTATCGCTAACAAATTGTAGGGGAAATTTGATAGCAAGGTAGTTATTCTCATGGAATTTACCAACATGCAGTATTTGGCATTGAACACCCTCCAAGAGGGCACCCCCTTCCGCACCAACTCGCACGCGTCTCACGTCGAGTCTGACTAATGGACAGCATCTGGGAAAACCTTGAATACGCCCCTGCGTACCCCTAAAATATATATTTACCACGGACCGTTATTTTGCGTACACAATGTGCACATTTTAAAATGCACCGTCTGGGAACACGCTACTGTCTTCACCAGACGTGTTGACTCCACGCCGACTCACCACACGTTACAATAACGAAGAACCGTTCGGTACCCGATCCAGTGAGCAGCATCCTCAATGGAGAAGATCAACGAAAACGGGTAATTCCAGGATCCGTCCCCCATACACAACCTCGTCATACAACCTCTCACACCTCCCCCTCCCTCGCTACACGAAACTTGTAATTACGTCGACCTGTAATTGTGTGCAACTTCGCCAACTTCGTATCTGCCAGGCGACACTTCAGCCGTCGTAACGCAAAACTGCCGGCATGCGCTCGAAGGCAGTATCCGCTGGAACAGTGGTCTGCAAAACATACGATATTGTTTAACTTGTTGGAGCAGGACGCATATCGTTTGTGGGATTATATGAGCGGTCTGTGTTCCTTCGTTCGGGCACCGACGGCGTCTGTGCATGCCGTAGTAGGCCTATAGCAAATAGCGTCAACACCGTCTTCGACGTTGACAAAACCATAAAAGGCTTTGGCAGACCAAGAACCGGAACAACTGATAAGCAAAGGTTTTTCAATGGTCACTTAGCTGTGCAATTATTGCACGGTAGTGTTTATGCCATAATGATAGGTGGAGCTGAAACGTTTATAGCATTGATCTGATGTTCAATGTGAGTAGTGTGTATCGGGCCTACAAGCTAGATACAAAGTGGTCGATTCAAATACTATACTAAGTATATAGTATATACTTTATGCTTGCTGGAGCTGAAAGCTTCATTGAACATGAACAAGCCGCTTGACGGATAGTAAGTAAGTAAGTAAATTGTATTTCCTCATCCCCATAATATGCAACATAATTCAATACAAAAGCAACACAGATGAGGTGGCTACAAGAGAAGTATAAACTTATCGAGCTGATAGTCTATTCAATCAAACTAAATAGAGTATACTCCCATATTAATACATATATAAAGGTCTTGCTGTTGAATCAATAAACAAGGAATAAACTCAATCAATAGTAATATATTCAGGTTATGATTTTCCTTTAGTTAAAACTGTAGGCTGTTTATGTACAAATATTAGGACATTAAGAGTGAATAATTCATAAACGTTTATAATATTAAGTTCCCAGTGCAAGGCGGTAGCACTATCAAGACGATTACGCTTTGGTAATGTTTTACGTAATAGATTTTGGACAACTTGCATTTTAACTATGTTGGTCTTACACGCTGATCCATATAATTCGATCCCATAATTAATATGGGGAAATACATAGGCATAATATAATTGCCTTACCATAGCAGCGTGTATGAACGAGGCAATGTGATGAAATACACCTGACAGCTTAGACATCTGTGTGCATCATTCCTTAGTATGTTCAAACCAGGATAATCTGCAGCCCAGATAAATACCCAGATATTTAGCTGTATAAACCAGTTCAGTGTGTTTGCCTTGAGACAATAGTGGCATGACGGCGCGATACAACTGTCTACCGAAAATTGTATAGCATGTTTTATTCAGATTCAGAGTTAGTTGATTATGTTGGAACTAGGCACTAAGCGACTCTAATTTATCCCGAGTCGTACATACAATGTTATTAATATCATTTCCACTAATGAATAAGTTAGTGTCATCAGCAAACAAACGCAAAGATACATTGTCTACAGCAGTAGATATATTATCATTAATGTACAATAGAAATAACACTGGCCCCAAAACGGAGCCCTGCGTGACGTTAGTTTGAAAATGAGCATATTCTGAAACTGTACCATTAATGCTAACCCATTGCTGTCTATCACTTAAATAATGTCTGAACCATTCACATACATGGCCTCTTATTCCGTAGAAATCCAGCTTATGCAGCAGTATTTCATGACAAACGGTGTCAAAAGCGTTACTTAGATCAAGATATTCTCCCGCAACTAAATCGCAATTTTCAAGAGATTTAAAATATTTTCTATTATTTCAATAGCCGCTAAAGCAGTCGAATGATCTTTGCAAAATCCAAATTGATATTTAGACAAAACATAATTTCTATCCAGAAAGTCTAATAACCTCTTCAACATTAATTTTTCTAAGATTGTATTGAAGACAACCATCAAGCTAATTGGTCGACAGTTACCTGGTATACACCTTGATCCTTTCTTAAATGCAAGTATTACTTTTGACACCTTTAATGTTCGTGGTACAATAGCCTCGGAGAACGACAAATAGCTAGCTTGTTTATTTCGTTAATCACTTCTTGTTGACAAACTGGTGAAAGAAACATAGTATTGTTTATCGGGTCACTTAGAAATTGCCTATGTTCATTTCCCTGATTTATAACTTTGACATTTCTTTACCAAATGTCACGAAGTATTGATTCATCGCTTTAGCAGCAATATTGTCATTGTCATTTAAGTCAACGTCATTGACAACCAACTTTTTAACATTGGTAATATTCCGTTTACTCTAATTAAGAAGTTCTGTGTAAATTTTCCATAATTCTCTGGTAGAATGTTTTGCATGTAAAAGTAAATTACTATATTATAATTTCTCCGCCTGCCGTATAATAACTGTGAGCTTATTTTATACTGTCGGTATAATGTTTTATTATTGCTATTTGGTCTGTTAATATATTTCTTACACAATCTAGTTTTCATCATAATACTATTTCTTATGTCTTTATTCATCCATTGTTTGTCATTGCAACGTTTAATTGACATCCTAGTTAATGAGAAACCGTTATTAAATAGTTGGTCATATTTGGTTGCAAAAATATCAAAGCGTTCATCAGTGTCTTTACAAGTCGTCACATTTCCCACCTTATATTCTCCAGTTCACGGGTAAAACGTAATATACTGACTTATGACTTATATCCTTGTACTCCGTGTGGAGCGTAGGTCATCTACAAGCTTCCTCCACTTGGCCCTGTCTCGGGGAAAACTTCCAGATGACCCAGGAGTGATCCAATGTCCGTCTTTCAGTTTCCCTTAATATATTACATTCACTATAAATTTTCAGTTTTTAATATGATTAGTTTTAGATGTACTTTTCATAATAATAAAATTAGGTACGTGGTCTGATATATCTACAAATAGGTTTCCTGAAACTATATATAATTGTTCATGTACTCGAAGGGTCGCTATATATTAATATGATCAATAAGTGTTGAAGATTGATCTGTTGTTTTTGGTGGCCGTGTGATGCGTGGAAGTAGATTTTCCCTAATTAACGTATCCATGTATACCGTCGTTTGACACGAGTCCTGTTGTAATAGGTCTATATTAACATCACCACAAATAATGCCAATTTTCCCCTCCAGTTTAATAATAGACATGTTTGAACCAATAAGATCAGATATAATGTGTGTTATAATTGGGGTGTCTGTACACATTCCCAAACACGAAACTTACACCATCTTTAACTATTTCAAGCCAAATATTGTCCAACCTACAGTTATCAATAAGCATTAAGCCATGCGTTTCGTGGACATATAAATCCTTCATATTATATACATCAACTTCGCCTTTATTGTTATTTAATGGTCCGTGATAATAGCAATTATACTCTTTGAATATATTCGCACATCTGTCCAAATTATTCATCCCAGCCTAAGTTATCGCAATTAGATCGAATTTTATATTTATTGAGTCAAGATGTGCATTAAGTAAATTATAGTTTTTAAAAAACTTTGTAAATTAATATGAATAATAGTTATTAATCCATCTGGTATGTACCTTGTTTCGTTAAATTCTGTCAAATCATAATATTTGCAATTTAATGATTTTGTCGCCTCTTCTGATAAATCATTTATCAAGGCAAAGCTGCAAATTATGTGTTTTTAGAAATTCTGTAAATTTTTTTCTTGGGAATTGATATTCCTCGGTTAAGTGTAGATTGGACAACGTACGGGATGGTAAAATATTCACTGTGTTCTTGTTTTCATCCATTACTGTTAATTGTTTTCATATAATTTAGTAAACATTCTCTCAGCTTTGCTAGAATATATCGTAATCCTGAATAACACACGCAATAATGTAACCTTTCATACTAAAGAATGTCATCAAAGTTGGAGTAACTGATACACAACACTAGTCAGATGATCACCGCAGTCAGGGGATGTCAACAGTCGAGGAGCTCAGGTTTTCCTATGCGGAACACAACCCTTTTCCTGCAGCCAAAATCCTCTGCATCTGCACTCGTGCTCTTTTCTTTCTTTCATAACCTTCCTTTATCATGTCCTCCACTCTGTACACGCCAGTCTGTACACGCCAGTCTGTACACGCTTTGGCGGACAATATGATTACATTTCGGAGCGGTCTCGTCACAATGGTCACAATGATTGGTCTGGCAGTAGATCGATTGTTAACGATCGAGACGATCGTGTGGCAATGTTCCACGCTCTCTAGAGTCACTAACTACTTTATTAGGTAGACTCAACAGTGTATCCTGTCAATGCAGTGACAACTGACCATCAAGGCAGTGTCACCAAGGCAGTGTCATCAAGGCAGTGTCACCAAGGCAGTGTCACCAAGGCAGTGTCATCAAGGCAGTGTCATCAAGGCAGTGTCACCAAGGCAGTGTCATCAAGGCAGTGTCATCAAGGCAGTGTCACCAAGGCAGTGTCACCAAGGCAGTGTCATCAAGGCAGAGTCATCAAGGCAGTGTCATCAAGGCAGTGTCACCAAGGCAGTGTCATCAAGGCAGTGTCACCAAGGCAGTGTCACCAAGGCAGTGTCATCAAGGCAGAGTCATCAAGGCAGTGTCATCAAGGCAGTGTCACCAAGGCAGTGTCACCAATGCAGTGTCACCAAGGCAGTGTCATCAAGGCAGTGTCACCAAGGCAGTGTAATCAAGGCAGTGTCACCAAGGCAGTGTCATCAAGGCAGTGTCACCAAGGCAGTGTCATCAAGGCAGTGTCACCAAGGCAGTGTCATCAAGGCAGTGTCACCAAGGCAGTGTCATCAAGGCAGTGTCATCAAGGCAGTGTCACCAAGGCAGTGTCATCACCATCATTGCTAACATTATCTCTGTACGTTCTCTGTCCAGAACTACAACCAAACAGTGTTTCATTGAAACAACATGTTTATTATAATTTTAGGGAGATTCAGCAAGCGAAAGTGTACGTGTACGATTAGATAATTAGATGTTGTGTATCCTGACATTTACAGTCACGTCCTAGTTACCAAGTTATCCTGTCTGGAGGACGGGTATTTTTGCTAGTTTATCTAACTACTCCCAAACAAGTTTAGAAACCTGTCAAATATTTACATTTTTCAAAGTTTTTCTTTTGTTACTCTGGACGTATATGCGCACCCTTCGCCAGAAACGTAGATCAGCTCGGTTTGGACATCCGAAACATGCACGTGCTGTAGATATGGCCGGGAAGGCGAATTGTCTTACTGTTTTGAAAAGCGGTGCATCAGTAACGTACTGAAAGTGTGCATCTCGATGAGGATGACAGTACTAGTGTTTTGCAGAAGTCACATTGCCATGCAGCAGCCAAAAGCCTTTCCCATGTTATAATTCTGCTTTACGAGAAGTCACTCTCTAATAAGGTTATTGAAGCTTCGCAGATGGGTTGCTAAATAAGAGGGACTGGTGTGTGTGTGTGTGCGCGCGTGTGTGTGTGTGTATGTGTGCGTGCGTGCGTGCATGAGGGCGTGTGTGTATCCCACCTATTCCTCCTTGTAGAAACTGGGGACATAACAAAATTCGTGAAATGCACTGCGTCAAAAGACGTTAACGTCAGTTCCATTATAACGTCGACTGGCTCTATTTACTTTACCGTTCTTGACGTTAGGATACACGTTCACGCAGACATGCATGGAATTAACGCAAACTATACTCCAGTCGACGTCGCTTTTCGTGCATAACGTGTTCTGTGCGTACTGCTTGCACAACTTCGTGTGCCGTCAACTGTTTATTAATTTATGTCGGCCTAAGGAAGTGGTTGCTTGTCGTAAGTGCGCCAATGACTAGTTGCATTGTTTCAAGAGGAAAACATTGAACATATTATATTGTTTGACGACTAGTCAATGCTGCAACTGTGTAGATATGTGAACATGGGGCAGTTAACTTCAACTTTCAACATTAAGTAAATGTTTTGTTAATGACATACTGGACACACGAAATAACAATTCAGTTGTGTTAATTTTCTATGCAGGTGTTTGATTTAAGACAAACATTTCACCCAATGATATGGTTTGCACGTGCATTATGCGCATACGGACAACATAACGGACAGCTACAATAAGTGCAAGATGGAACCAAACGTTCAAGATAAAAAACACATAGCATTATTACCACAACCTTGTTAACAAGTAAATAATATTGTATCTAAAACGAGAACAATATCCATATTAAATGTGAGCGTAAACACCGGTTTTCCACCAGTAAACATATTAAAGCTATAACATCGACTTGGTAGGTTGGTAGGTAGATTTGCGCTGACACGTTAGAAACGGCTGCACTATTTATGCTTATGGCAATGTATAATGTACACGCCTCAATGCACAACTGCTGCATAAATCGTCGTGCTCCATAACAGTTAATAAGATTCTCATTTGTGCAGATTCTAGTATGCGGTCACTGGAATTGTCACCGCAATCTTGTATTGTCTTAGCAGCTTAGGTTGATGTGCATGTCACTGCGTGTGCGTGCTTGGTATCAAGCAATTGTGGTAATCTGTCTAAAGGAGACGGTCGACGGTCAAGATTTAACAAGAATATCTTTATTTAAGTCATTTCAATAAATAAGCCGGGAGAAGTTGTTAGGCTGGCACGACACGTAATAGTAAACTCGTATACAGTGATGTATTTGCCGGCGGTAGAAAGTTCGCTATTACAGTTTGTTTGCTACATGTTGCCCAACCGAGGAACGAGACACTTAGATACGATATGTGGAATTACGCACGATTCAGATATTGGCGTCTTTTTTCATGAGTGAAACTGCTGGTAGCAACATATACCTATCACGACTATAATGATATTCTTTTATTTAACCTACACGTAGGACCGACCGACCGACCGACCGACCGACCGACCGACCGACCGACCGACCGACCGACCGACCGACCGACCGACCGACCGACCGACCGACCGACCGACCGACCGACCGACCGACCGACCGACCGACCGACCGACCGACCGACCGACCGACCGACCGACCGACCGACCGACCGACCGACCGACCGACCGACCGACCGACCGACCGACCGACCGACCGACCGACCGACCGACCGACCGACCGACCGACCGACCGACCGACCGACCGACCGACCGACCGACCGACCGACCGACCGACCGACCGACCGACCGACCGACCGACCGACCGACCGACCGACCGACCGACCGACCGACCGACCGACCGACCGACCGACCGACCGACCGACCGACCGACCGACCGACCGACCGACCGACCGACCGACCGACCGACCGACCGACCACTGCTGGGCTGGGCGACGTCATGGTTATTAATGATATATAGACGTGCACAATCGGTACATCAAATATAAGTTATGGCAAGGATGATACATATACTATCAATATTCACGCATGCGCGGAGTGTCGGCCCACCATAACTGGTTCCCAAGTTTTTTAGCTAGTCTGGTGGCTCGAAACACCCGCCTAAATTTCCAGTTGCAAATGACCGCGGACAAACGATAATATGAATTGTAATAAGTAAGCACACCAGTCTGTTATCTGATAGTTATTACATGGTGAGGATTGCTAATTAGAAATGACTATTGTATTAATCATAAATTCATAAGCGTCATAACTAGCATCGTCAATCAATTTATTGTTTTGTCGCTAGATATGAAGCGCAACCGTAAGTTTTTGATTGCGACTTGACATGAATTTGAGCCGTAGTGAGTTGACTCGAAATTCAGAGAGATGACTCGAAACTTGACTTGGATGTCACTGATTTGGGACTTGACTTGGCTTGCAGGTCATTGACTTATGACTAACTTGACTTGACTAGCAAGTTTGTGACTTGCCAGCAAGTCTGTATTTCTGTCGCATTACACCAAGTCTGTATTGCTGTCGCATTAATGGTTGCTGTAATATGTTGCTGTACTCTGAAACCCGGTCCTATATACATATATATTCGCAGAATATTTCTGCTGGTAAGCAGAGACAACTAAAATGTCATGTTCACCGTTTTAAGATACAATTGAACACAAGGCAAATTGATAGAGGCTAAAAAAATAATCAGTGGCGCCTTTGGTGGATAGCGTAACACTACATTTATCGACAGTCATTATGTAGTTTTTAAAGAGTTTGATTTGTTGACAAACTGTTAGCTGAACAATCGTGTATCCACGACAACGTGTGCTCGACCCGAATCACCAGTTATTAATCGAATTATCGTGTCAGCAAGAATACATCTTACCAACAATTAATCTTACTGATAATCTTACTAACAATTAATCTTACTGATATATTAACATTAGATAGCGATAGGACAGGCGTTGGCATAGTAAAGCGATTCTTTGGGTAAAGGTGCAAAACAGTCCCGGGCGTTCCTACGTGTTTCGCTATTTATTTTATTCAAAATGCACCTCGACGAAAACTCAACTCAGAGTTTCAAAAACATCACAAGAAACATAAACCACTCCAAGAGGCAATTAAAATATACTATATTTCATATAGCCTTAATTACGTTGTCGCAAAATCACACTGGAATTCTGAGTGAAATAAACAGTAGCAGAAACGAGTATACCATATACAGAACACGAAACGGGAACTGAGCTAACAATTCTGCTTGTGGAACATTTCACAAGATGCTTCCAATGCCTTGTGTACAGCACAATTATTGGACACTATATAGTATGCACTTGCGACATATTCGACAAACATCACAATCCAACTAATAATATATAATTTAACTAATTCAAAGAACCTACAATAATTGCGAACCAAAAACGTTCTACAAGGTAAATATAATTTGCGGCAGTGATGAATTAAGCAGTTGGAATCGTAATGAACGACTATACCAATATGTTAGCAATTACAGACACACGTCATCTGAAAACTTAAAGGTAATGTCACATGGCGTAAATACAACGAAATATGTTTACTTTCAGCAAGGAACGGAATTCAAGATGAAGTACAAATGTTGGAAGTTGAATGTGCTATGCTACATCATCTTCTTGGTCATGACAGTAGCAACAGCGGAAAGTTACAATAGAATATACACAAGATATGAAACTCAACAACTCAGATTCAACACGCAGCTTCTACACCAGGCTTCTACAACAAAAACAACTAGAGCACCTACAACAACAACAAATGAAGCTCCAACTACCACAACAAGGGAACATCCACAAACAACATCCACAGAAGCTGAACATGCAACAACCAAAACCACTGAAGTTCTTACACACAAAAACATTGAAGCTCCTACAATCACAACAACTGAAGCTCCAACAACCACAACAACTCCAACTCCTACAAATTCAACAACTGAATTTCCTGCAACCACAACAACTCAAATTCGTACAACAACAACAACAACTGAAGTTACTACTATTTCAAAAACTGAAGCTGCTCAAACAACAACAATTGAAGCTCCTCAAACAACAACAACTGGAGGTCTTACATCTTCAAAAACTGACGCTCCTCAAACTACAACAACTGAACCTCCTCAAACCACAACAACTAAAGCTACTACAAATATATTCCTCACCAAATTTACATTCCAATCTCGGCCACCTAAAAAAACTGAAACTCCCACAGCCACAACAATTGAACTTCCGACAACAACAAAATTTGTTGTTGCAAAAACCAAAACCACTAAAGTTCTTTCAACCACAGATATGGAAGCTCCTTTAAAAACAAACACTGAAGCTACTACACACACAACAATTAATACTCCTACAACCACAACAACTGAAACTCCTACAATTGCAACAAAGGAAGCTCCTTCAACCACAGCAACTGAAACGACTATAACGACAACATCTGAACGACCTATAACGACAACAAGTGAAACTCCTACAACAACAACAACTGAAACTCCAACAACTTCAACACTTGAGACTCCTTCAACTTCAACTACTGAAACTCTTACAACTACAAAAACCAAAACTCCTACAACAACAACTGATGCCCCTACAACTTCAACAACTGTAATTCCTACAACCACAACAACAGAAACTCCTACAACTAAAACAACTGAAACTCCCACAACTGAAACTCCTACAACCACAAAAATGGAAACTCCTACAACCCCAGCAATTGAAATTCCAACAAATGAGACTCCTACAACTTCAAAAACTGAAACTGTTACAACAACAACAATTGAAACTCAAAGAACTTCAACAATTGAGACTCCTACAACTACAACAACTGAAACTCCCACAACTTCAACAATTGAAACTCCACCAACCACAAAAATTGAAACTCCTACAACCCCAGCAACTGAAAGTCCAACAATTTCAACAACTGAGACTCCTTCAACTTCAACAACTGAAACTCCTACAACCACAACAATTGAAACTCATACAATTTCAACAATTGAGACTCCTTCAACTACAACAACTGAAACTCCTACAATTACAGCTACTAAAACTCCTACAACAACAACTGATGCCCCTACAATTTCAACAACAGCAACTCCTACAACCACATCGACTGAAAAACAAACAACTTCAACAACTGAGACACCGACAACCACACCAACTGAAACCCCTACAACTACAACAACTGAAACTCCAACAACTTCAACAACTGAAACTCCTACAACCACAACAATTGAAACTCCTACAACCACAACAATTGAAACTCCTACAACTGAGACT
Source organism: Lamellibrachia satsuma (assembly GCA_033239005.1). NCBI lineage: Eukaryota > Metazoa > Annelida > Polychaeta > Sabellida > Siboglinidae > Lamellibrachia > Lamellibrachia satsuma. Next base: position 3,869,028 of record BSQZ01000049.1, on the reverse strand, counting down.
CCTACAACTTCAACAACTGAAGCAGCTACAACCACAACAATTCAAACTCCTACAAATTCAAAAAATGAATTTCCTGCAACCACAACAACTCCAACACCTACAACAACAACAACTGAAGTTCCTACTACGTCTACAACTGAAGCTGCTAAAACAAAAACAATTGAAGCTCCTCGAACCACAACAACTGGAGGTCTTACATCTTCAAAAACTGACGCTCCTCAAACCACAACAACTGAACCTCTTCAAACCACAACAGCTACAGCAACTACAAACATATTCCTCACCAAATTTACATTCCAATCTAGGCCACCTAAAAAAACTGTAACCCCTACAACCACAACAACAGAAATTCCTACAACTACAACAACTGCAACTCCTACAACCACATCAAATGAAAATCATACAACTTCAACAAATGAGACTACGACAACCACACCAACTGAAACTCCAACAACTTCAACAACTGAAACTCCTACAACCACAACAATTGAAACTCCTACAACTGAGACTCCTACAACTTCAACAACTGAAGCATCTACAACCACAACAACTCAAACTCCTACAAATTCAACAACTGAATTTCCTGCAACCACAACAACTCCAACTCCTACAACAACAAAAAGTGAAGTTCCTACTACTTCAACAAATGAAGCTGCTCAAACAACAACAATTGAAGCTCCTCAAACCACAACAACTGGAGGTCTTATTTCTTCAAAAACTGAAGCTCCTCAAACCACAACAAATGAACCTCCTCAAACCACAACAACTACGGCGACTACAAACATATTCCTCACCAAATTTACATTACAATCTCGGCCATCTAAAAAAACTGTAACTCCTACAATCAAAACAAAAGAAACCCCTACAATTACAACAACTGAAACTCTCACAACTTCAACAACTGAAACACCTACAACCACAATAATTGAAACTCCTACAACCCCAGCAATTGAAACTCCAAATACTTCAACAACTGATTCTCCTACAACTTCAACAACTGAAACTCCTACAACTTCAACTTCAACAATTGAGACTCCTTCAACTAGAACATCTGAAACTCGTACAACTACAGCTACTCAAACTCCTACAACAACAACTGATGCCACTACAATCTCAACAACTGCAACTCCTACAACCATATCAACTGAAAATCATACAACTTCAACAATTGAGATTCCGACAACCACACCAACTGAAACTCAAACAACTTCAACAACTGAAACTCCTACAACCACAACAATTGAAACTCCTACAACTGAGACACCTACAACTTCAACAACTGAAGCACCTACAACCACAACAACTCAAACTCCTACAAATTCAACAACTGAGTTTCCTGCAACCACAACAACTCAAACTCCTACAACAACAACAACTGAAGTTCCTACTACTTCAACAACTGAAGCTGCTCAAACAACAACAATTGAAGCTCCTCAAACCACAACAACTGAACCTCCTCAAACCACAACAACTAAAGCTACTACAAACACATTTCTCACCAAATTTACATTCCAATCTCGGCCACCTACCAAAACTGTAACTCCTACAACCACAACAACAGAAACTCCTACAACTACAACAACTGAAACTCCCACAACTTCAACAACTGAATCTCCTACAACCACAAAAATTGAAACTCCTACAACCCCAGCAATTGAAACTCCAACAACTGAGACCCCTACAACTTCAACAACTGAAACTCCTACCATTGAGACTCCTACAACTTCAACAACTGAAGCATCTACAACCACAACAACTCAAACTCCTACAAATTCAACAACTGAATTTCCTGCAACCACAACAACTCCAACTCCTACAACCACAAAAACTGAAGTTCCTACTACTTCAACAACTGAAGCTGCTCAAACAACAACAATTGAAGCTCCTCAAACCACAACAACTGGAGGTCTTACATCTCCAAAAACTGACGCTCCTCAAACCACAACAATTGAACCTCCTCAAACCACAACAACAAAAGCTACTACAAACATATTCCTCACCAAATTTACATTCCAATCTAGGCCACCTAAACAAACTGTACCTCCCACAACCACAACAACAGAAACTCCTACAATAACAACAACTGAAACTCCCACAATTTCAACAATTGAAACTCCTACAACCACAAAAATTGAAACTCCTACAACCCCAGCAATTGAAACTCCAACAACTTCAACAACTGAAACTCCTACAACCACCACAATTGAAACTCAAACAACTTCAACAATTGAGACTCCTTCAGCTACAACAAATGAAACTCGTACAACTACAGCTACTAAAACCCCTGCAACAACAACTGATGCCCCTTCAATTTCAACAACTGCAACTCCTACAACCACATCAACTGAAAGTCATACAACTTCAGCAACTGAGACTCCGACAACCACACCAAATGAAACTCCTACAACTACACCAACTGAAACTCCAACAACTTCAACAACTGAAACTCCTACAACCAAAACAATTGAAACTCCTACAACCACAACAATTGAAACTCCTACATCTGAGACTCCTACAACTTCTACAACTGAAGCACCTACAACCACAACAACTCAAACTCCTACAAATTCAACAACTGAATTTCGTGCAACAACAACAACTCCAACTCCTACAACAACTGAAGTTCCTACTGGTTTAACAACAGAAGCTGCTCAAACAACAACAATTGAAGCTCCTCAAACCACAACAAATGGAGGTCTTACATCTTCAAAAACTTACGCTCCTCAAACCACAACAATTGAACCTCTCCAAACCACAACAACTACAGCTACTACAAACATATTCCTCACCAAATTTACGTTCCAATCTCGGCCGCCTAAAAAAACTGTAACTCCTACAACCACAACAACAGAAACTCCTACAACTACAACAACTGAAACTCCAACAACTTCAACAACTGAAACTTTTACAACGGCAAAAATTGAAACTCCTACAACCCCAGCAGTTGAAACCCCAACAACTACAACAACTGAAACTCCCACAACTTCAACAATTGAAACTCCTACAATCACAAAAATTGAAACTCCTACTACAACAACAAATGAAACTCGTACAATTGAGACACCTACAACTACAACAACTGAAGCACCTACAACCACAACAACTCCAACTCCTACAAATTCAACAACTGAAATTCCTGCAACCACAACAATTCCAACTCCTACAACCCCAACAGTTAAAATTCAAACAACTTCAAAAACTGAGACTCCTACAACTTCAACAACTGAAACTCCTGCAACCACAACAATTGAAACTCATACAACTCCAACAATTGAGACTCCTTCAACTACAACAACTGAAACTCGTACAACTACAGCTATTAAAATTCCTACAACAACAACTGATGCACCTACAATTTCAACAACTGCAACTCCTACAACCATATCAACTGAAAATCAAACAACTTCAACAACTGACACTGCGACAATCACACCAAATGAAACTCCTACAAATTCAACAACTGAATTTCCTGCAACCGCAACAACTCCAACTCCTACAAAAACAACAACTGAAGTTCCTACTACTTCAAAAATTGAAGCTGCTCAAATAACAACAATTGAAGCTCCTCAAACCACAAAAACTGGAGGCCTTACATCTTCAAAAACTGACGCTCCTCAAACCACAACTATTGAACCTCCTCAAACCACAATAACTACAGCAACTATAAACATATTCCTCACCAAATTTACATTCCAATCTCGGCCACCTAAAACAACTGTAATTCCTACAACCACAACAACACAAACTCCTACAACTACAACAACTCAGACTCCGACAACCACACCAACTGAAACTCCTACAACTACACCAAATGAAACTCCAACAACTTCAACAACTGAAGCTCCTACAACAACAACAATTGAAACTCCTACAAATACAACATATGAAACTCCTACAACTGAGACTCCTACAACTTCAACAACTGAAGCATCTACAACCACAACAACTCAAACTCCTACAAATTCAACAACTGAATTTCCTGCAACCACAAAAACTCCAACTCCTACAACCACAAAAACTGAAGTTCCTACTACTTCAACAACTGAAGTTGCTAAAACAACAACAATTGAAGCTCCTCAAACCAAAACAATTGGAGGTCTTACATCTTCAAAAACTGACGCTCATCAAACCACAACAACTGAACCTCCTCAAACCACAACAACAAAACCTACTACAAACATATTCCTCACCAAATTTACATTCCAATCTCGGCCACCTAAAAAAACTGTAACTCCCACAACCACAACAACAGAAACTCCTACAATAACAACAACTGAAACTCCCACAACTTCAACAACTGAAACTCCTACAACCACAAAAATTGAAACTCCTACAACCCCAGCAATTGAAACTCCAACAACGTCAACAACTGGGACTCCTACAACAACAACAACTGAAGCTCATACAACTTCAACAATTGAGGTTCCTTCAACTTCAACAACTGAAACGCGAACAACTACAGCTGCTAAAACTCCTACAACAACAACCGATGCCCCTACAACTTCAACAAATGCAACTCCTACAACAACATCAACTGAAACTCCTACAACTACCCCAACTGAAACTCCCACAACTCCAACAACTGTAACTCCTACAACCACAACAATTGAAACTCCTACAACTGAGGCTCCTACAACTTCAACAACTGAAACTTCTACAACCACAACAATTGAAACTCCTACAACCACAACATTTGAAACTCGTAGAACCACAACAAATGAAAATCCTAGAACTATTACAATTGAATATTCTACAACTTCAATAAATGAAACTCCTACATCCAAAACAACTGAAACTCCTACAACCACAATAACTGATGTTCGTACGCCCACAACAACTGAAACTCCTACAACCACAACAACTAAAGCTCCTTCAACCACAACAACTGAAACTCCTGCAACCACAACAACTGAAACTCCTATAACTACAACCGAAGCTCCTACAACTACAACAATTCAAATCCCTACAACTTCAACAATTCAGATTCCTACAACTTCAACAACTGAAAATCCTGAAACTGCTACAACCACAACAATTGAAACTCCTACAACCACAACATTTGACACTCCTAGAACCACAACAACTGAAAATCATACACGTAATACAAATGAATATCCTACAACTTTAACATCTGAAACTCCTACAACCAACAAAACTGAAAATCCTACAACTACTTCAAGTGGTTCTCATACAACTTTAACAACTCAAGCTCCTTCAACCACATCAACTGGAACTCCTACAACCACAATAACTGATGCCCGTACAACCACAAGAACTGAAACTCCTAAAACCACAACTAAAGCTCCTACAACCGCAACAACTGAAACTCCTACAACCGCAACAACTCAAACTCCTACAACCACAAAAACTGAAACTCCTACAACCACAACAACTGAATCTCCCACAACATCAACAGCTGAAACTCCTACAGCAACAAAAACTGAAACTCCTACAACCACAACAAATGAAACTCCTACAACTTCAACAACAGAGATTCCAAGAACTAAAACAACTGAAGCTCCTACAACCACAACAACTGAAACTCCTACATCTACAACAACTGATACTCCTACCACCGCAACAATTGAAATTCCTAGAACCACAACAAATGAAAATCCTACAACTATTACAATTGAATATTCTACGACTTCAACAACTGAAACTTCTTCAACCAAAACAACTGAAAATCCTACAAGTACTACCAATGGTTTTCCTACAACTTCAACAACTCAAAATCCTACAACTACTACAAATGGTTCTCCTATAACATCAACAACTCTAGCTCCTTCAACCACTAAAACTGAAACTCCTACAACCACAACAACTGAAACTCCATCAACCACAACAACTGAATCTGCCACAACCACAGCGACTGATACTCCAACAACAACATCAACTGAAACTCCTACAACCACAACAGCTGATACTTCTACAACTCCAACAACGGAAACTCCTACAACTTCAACAACTGAAACTCCTACAACCACAACAATTGAAATTCTTACAACCACAACAATTGAAACTCCTAGAGCCACAACAAATGATAATAATACAACTAAAACAAATGAATATCCTACAACTTCAACAACTAAAACTCCTACAACCACAACAATTGAAATTCCTACAACCACAAAAATTGAAAATCCTAGAGCCAAAACAAATGAAAATACTACAACTAAAACAAATGAATATCCTTCAACTAAAACAACTGATACTCCTACAACCAAAACAACTCAAAATCCTGCAACAACAACAAATGGTTCTCCTACAACTTCAACAACTCAATCTCCTTCAAACACAACAACAGAAACTCCTACAACCACAATAACTGATGCTCGCACAACCACAACAAATGAAACTCCTACAACCACAACAAATGAAACTCCTGCAACAACAACAACAACTGAAACCCCTACAACCGCAACAAATGAAACTCCTACAACTTCAACAACATATACTACTACAACTACAACAACCGGAACTACTACAAAAACAACAACTGAAACTCCTATAGCACCAACTACTGAAACTCCTACAACTGGAACTCCTACAACCACAACAATTGAAACTCCTACAACCACAACAATTGAAACTCCTAGAACCACAACAAATGAAAATCCTACAACAAAAACAAATGAATATCCTGCAACTTCAACAACTGATGCTCCTTCAACCAAAACAACTGAAAATGCTACAACTACAACAAATGGTTCTCCTACAACTTCAACAACTGAAGCTCCAACAACCACAACAACTGAAGCTCCTACAACTACAACAACTGAAACTCTTAGAATCACAGCAACCGAAACTCCTACAATCACAACAACTGAAACTCCTACAACTACAACAACTGAAACTCCTACAACTTCAACAACTGAAACTCCTACAACTACAACAACTGAAACTCCTACAACTTCAACAACTGAAACTCCTACAACCACAATAACTGAATCTCCCACAACCACAACTGAAACTCCTACAACAACAACAACAACCGAAACTCATACAACCACCACAACTGATATTTCTACAACTTCAACAACAGAGACTCCTACAACTACAACAACTGAAGCTCCTACAACCACAACAACTGAAAGCCATACGACTACAGCAATTGAAGCTCCTACAACTTCAACAACTGTAACTCCTATAACCAAAACAACTGAAACTCCTTCAACCACGGCAATTGAAAGTCCTACAACCACAGCAACTGAAACTACTGCAACCACAACAAATGAAAATCCTACAACTACAACAAGTGATTCTCCTACAACTTCAACAACTGAAGCTCCTACAACCACAACAATTGAAACTCCTACAACCACAACAATTGAAACTCCTACAACCATAACAAATGAAAATCCCACAACTACTACAAATTGGTCTCCTACAACTTCAACAACTCAAGCTCCTTCAACCGCAACAACTGAAACTCCTACAACCACGACAACTGAAACTCCTTCAACCACAACAAATGAATCTCCCACAACAATATCGACTGATACTCCTACAACAACTTCAACTGAAACTCCTACAACCACAACAGCAGAGACTCCTACAACTACAACAACTGAAGCTCCTACAACCAAAACAACTGAAACTCCTACAACTTCAACAACTGAAACTCCTACAACCACAACGTTTGAAACTCCTACAAACACAACAATTGTAACTCCTAGAACCACAACAAATGAAAATACTGCAACTAAAACAAATGAATATCCTACAACTTCAACAACTGATACTACTACAACCAAAACAACTGAAAATCTTACAACTACAACAAATGGTTCTCCTACAACTTCAACAACCCATGCTCCTTCAACCACAACAACAGAAACTCCTACAACCATAATAACTGATGCTCCTACAACCACAACAAATAAAACTCCTACAACCACAACAACTGAAACTCCTGCAACAACAACAACTGAAACCCCTACAACCGCAACAAGTGAAATTCCTACAACTTCAACAACAGATACTCCTGCAACCACAACAACTGAAACTCCTACAAATACAACAACTGAAACTCCTACAACTGGAACGCCTACAACCGCAACAATTGAAACTCCTACAACCACAACAATTAAAACTCATAGAACCACAACAAATGAAAATCATACAACTAAAACAAATGAATATCCTGCAACTTCAACAACTGACACTCCTTCAACCAAAACAACTGAAAATCGTACAATTACAACAAATGGTTATCCTACAACTTCAACAGCTGAAGCTCCTACAACAACAACAACTGAAACTCCTACAACAACAACTGATGCCCCTACAACTTCAACAACTGAACCTCCTACAACCACAACAACTGCAAATCCTTTAACTACAACATCTGACGCTCCTACAACCACAAAAATTCAAACTCCTACAACTTCAACAATTCAGACTCCTACAACTTCAACAACTGAAACTCCTAGAACCACAGCTACCGAAACTCGTACCATCACAACAACTGAAACTCCTACAACTTTAACAACTGAGACACCTACAACTTCAACAACTGAAGCACCTACAACCACAACGGCTCCAACTCCTACAAATTCAACAACTGAATTTCCTGCAACCACAACAACTCCAACTCCTACAACAACAACAACTGAAGTTTCTACTATTTCAACAACTGAAGCTGTTCAAACAATTGAAGTTCCTCAAACCACAGCAATTGGAGGTCATACATCTTCAAAAACTGACGCTCCTCAAACCACAACAACTGAACCTCCTCAAACCACAACAACAAAAGCTACTACAAACAAATTCCTCACCAAATTTACATTCCAATCTCGGCCACCTAAAAAAACTGTAACTCCCACAACCACAACAACAGAAACTCCTACAATAACAACAACTGAAACTCCCACAACTTCAACAACTGAAACTCCTACAACCACAAAAATTGAAACTCCTACAACCCCAGCAATTGAAACTCCAACAACTTCAACAACTGAGACTTCTACAACCACAACAACTGAAGCTCATACAACTTCAACAATTGAGGTTCTTTCAGCTTCAACAACTGAAACGCGAACAACTACAGCTGCTAAAACTCCTACAACAACAACCGATGCCCCTACAACTTCAACAACTGCAACTCCTACAACGACATCAACTGAAACTCCTACAACTACCCCAACTGAAACTCCCACAACTCCAACAACTGTAACTCCTACAACCACAACAATTGAAACTCCTACAACTGAGGCTCCTACAACTTCAACAACTGAAACTTCTACAACCACAACAATTGAAACTCCTACAACCCCAACATTTGGAACTCGTAGAACAACAACAAATGAAAATCCTAGAAATATTACAATTGAATATCCTACAACTTCAATAAATGAAACTCCTACAACCAAAACAACTGAAACTCCTACAACCACAATAACTGACGTTCGTACACCCACAACAACTGAAACTCCTACAACCACAGCAACTAAAGATCCTACAACCACAACAACTGAAACTCCTGCAACCACAACAACTGAAACTCCTATAACAACAACTGAAGCTCCTACAACTACAACAATTCAAACCCCTACAACTTCAACAATTCAGACTCCTACAACTTCAACAACTGAAACTCCTTCAACTACAACAACTGAAAATCCTGAAACTTCTACAACCACAACAATTGAAACTCCTACAACCACAACATTTGAAACTCCTAGAACCACAACAAATAAAAATCATACAAGTAATACAAATGAATATCCTACAACTTTAACATCTGAAACTCCTACAACCAACAAAACTGAAAATCCTACAACTACTTCAAGTGGTTCTCATACAACTTTAGCAACTCATGCTCCTTCAACCACATCAACTGAAACTCCTACAACCACAATAACTGATGCTCGTACAACCACAAGAACTGAAACTCCTAAAAACACAACTAAAGCTCCTACAACCACAACAACTGAAACTCCTACAACCGCAACAACTCAAACTCCTACAACCACAACAACTGAAACTCCTACAACCACAACAACTGAATCTCCCACAACATCAACAGCTGAAACTCCTACAGCAACAAAAACTGAAACTCCTACAACCACAACAAATGAAACTCCTACAACTTCAACAACAGAGATTCCAAGAACTAAAACAACTGAAGCTCCTACAACCACAACAAGTGAAACTCCTACATCTACAACAACTGATACTCCTACCACCGCAACAATTGAAATTCCTAGAACCACAACAAATGAAAATCCTACAACTATTACAATTGAATATTCTACAACTTCAACAACTGAAACTTCTTCAACCAAAACAACTGAAAATCCTACAACTACTACCAATGGTTTTCCTACAACTTCAAAAAATCAAGCTCCTTCAACCACAACAATTGAAACCCCTTCAACCATAATAACTGATGCTCCTACAACCACAACAATTGAAACTCCTACAACTACAACAACTGAAACTCCTACAACCACAATAACTGAATCTCCCACAACCACAACTGAAACTCCAAGAACAACATCAACTGAAACTCCTACAACCACAACATCTGATACTTCTACAACTCCAACAACAGAGACTCCTAAAACTACAACAACTGAAGCTCCTACAACCACAACAACTGAAGCTCCAACATTTACAAAAACGGAAACTCCTACAACTTCAACAACTGAAACTCCTACCACCGCAACAATTGAAATTCCTACAACCACAACAACTGAAACTTCTAGAGCCACAACAAATGCAAATGCTACAACTAAAACAAACGAATATCCCACAACTTCAACAACTGATACTCCTACAACCAAAACAACTCAAACTCATGCAACCACAACAACTGGTACTTCTACAACTTCAGCAACAGAGACTCCTATAACTATAACAACTGAAGCTCCTACAACCACAACAACTGAAAGTCATATGACTACAACAATTGAAGCTCCTACAATTTCAACAACTGTAAATCCTATAACCAAAACAATTGAAACTCCTTCAACCAAAACAACTGAAAATTTTACAACTACAACAAATGGTTCTCCTACAACTTCAACAACTCATGCTCCTTCAACCACAACAACAGAAACTCCTACAACCATAATAACTGATGCTCCTACAACCACAACAAATGAAACTCCTACAACCACAACAATTGAAACTCCTAGAACCACAACAAATGAAAATCCTACAACTAAGACAAATGAATATCCTGCAACTTCAACAACTGATGCTCCTTCAACCAAAACAACTGAAAATGCTACAACTACAACAAATGGTTCTCCTACAACTTCAACAACTGAAGCTCCAACAACCACAACAACTGAAGCTCCTACAACTACAACAACTGAAACTCTTAGAATCACAGCAACCGAAATTCCTACAATCACAACAACTGAAACTCCTACAACTACAACAACTGAAACTCCTACAACTTCAACAACTGAAACTCCTACAACCACAATAACTGAATCTCCCACAACCACAACTGAAACTCCTACAACAACAACAACAACCGAAACTCATACAACCACCACAACTGATACTTCTACAACTTCAACAACAGAGACTCCTACAACTACAACAACTGAAGCTCCTACAACCACAACAACTGAAAGCCATACGACTACAGCAATTGAAGCTCCTACAACTTCAACAACTGTAACTCCTATAACCAAAACAACTGAAACTCCTTCAACCACGGCAATTGAAAGTCCTACAACCACAGCAACTGAAACTACTGCAACCACAACAAATGAAAATCCTACAACTACAACAAGTGATTCTCCTACAACTTCAACAACTGAAACTCCTACAACCATAACAAATGAAAATCCCACAACTACTACAAATTGGTCTCCTACAACTTCAACAACTCAAGCTCCTTCAACCGCAACAACTGAAACTCCTACAACCACGACAACTGAAACTCCTTCAACCACAACAAATGAATCTCCCACAACAACATCGAATGATACTCCTACAACAACTTCAACTGAAACTCCTACAACCACAACAGCAGAGACTCCTACAACTACAACAACTGAAGCTCCTACAACCAAAACAACTGAAACTCCTACAAGTTCAACAACTGAAACTCCTACAACCACAACGTTTGAAACTCCTACAAACACAACAATTGTAACTCCTAGAACCATAACAAATGAAAATACTGCAACTAAAACAAATGAATATCCTACAACTTCAACAACTGATACTACTACAACCAAAACAACTGAAAATCTTACAACTACAACAAATGGTTCTCCTACAACTTCAACAACCCATGCTCCTTCAACCACAACAACAGAAACTCCTACAACCATAATAACTGATGCTCCTACAACCACAACAAATGAAACTCCTACAACCACAACAACTGAAACTCCTGCAACAACAACAACTGAAACCCCTACAACCGCAACAAGTGAAATTCCTACAACTTCAACAACAGATACTCCTGCAACCACAACAACTGAAACTCCTACAAATACAACAACTGAAACTCCTACAACTGGAACGCCTGCAACCGCAACAATTGAAACTCCTACAACCACAACAATTAAAACTCATAGAACCACAACAAATGAAAATCATACAACTAAAACAAATGAATATCCTGCAACTTCAACAACTGACACTCCTTCAACCAAAACAACTGAAAATCGTACAATTACAACAAATGGTTATCCTACAACTTCAACAGCTGAAGCTCCTACAACAACAACAACTGAAACTCCTACAACAACAATTGATGCCCCTACAACTACAACATCTGACGCTCCTACAACCACAAAAATTCAAACTCCTACAACTTCAACAATTCAGACTCCTACAACTTCAACAACTGAAACTCCTAGAACCACAGCTACCGAAACTCCTACCATCACAACAACTGAAACTCCTACAACTTTAACAACTGAGACACCTACAACTTCAACAACTGAAGCACCTACAACCACAACGGCTCCAACTCCTACAAATTCAACAACTGAATTACCTGCAACCACAACAACTCCAACTCCTACAACAACAACAACTGAAGTTCCTACAATTTCAACACCTGAAACTGCTCAAACAATTGAAGGTCCTCAAACCACAGCAATTGGAGGTCTTACATCTTCAAAAACTGACGCTCCTCAAACCACAACAACTGAACCTCCTCAAACCACAACAACAAAAGCTACTACAAACAAATTCCTCACCAAATTTACATTCCAATCTCGGCCACCTAAAAAAACTGTAACTCCCACAACCACAACAACAGAAACTCCTACAATAACAACAACTGAAACTCCCACAACTTCAACAACTGAAACTCCTACAACCACAAAAATTGAAACTCCTACAACCCCAGCAATTGAAACTCCAACAACTTCAACAACTGAGGCTTCTACAACCACAACAACTGAAGCTCATACAACTTCAACAATTGAGGTTCCTTCAGCTTCAACAACTGAAACGCGAACAACTACAGCTGCTAAAACTCCTACAACAACAACCGATGCCCCTACAACTTCAACAACTGCAACTCCTACAACGACATCAACTGAAACTCCTACAACTACCCCAACTGAAACTCCCACAACTCCAACAACTGTAACTCCTACAACCACAACAATTGAAACTCCTACAACTGAGGCTCCTACAACTTCAACAACTGAAACTTCTACAACCACAACAATTGAAACTCCTACAACCCCAACATTTGGAACTCGTAGAACCACATCAAATGAAAATCCTAGAACTATTACAATTGAATATCCTACAACTTCAATAAATGAAACTCCTACAACCAAAACAACTGAAACTCCTACAACCACAATAACTGACGTTCGTACACCCACAACAACTGAAACTCCTACAACCACAACAACTAAAGATCCTACAACCACAACAACTGAAACTCCTGCAACCACAACAACTGAAACTCCTATAACAACAACTGAAGCTCCTACAACTACAACAATTCAAACCCCTACAACTTCAACAATTCAGACTCCTACAACTTCAACAACTGAAACTCCTTCAACTACAACAACTGAAAATCCTGAAACTTCTACAACCACAACAATTGAAACTCCTACAACCACAACATTTGAAACTCCTAGAACCACAACAAACAAAAATCATACAAGTAATACAAATGAATATCCTACAACTTTAACATCTGAAACTCCTACAACCAACAAAACTGAAAATCCTACAACTACTTCAAGTGGTTCTCATACAACTTTAGCAACTCATGCTCCTTCAACCACATCAACTGAAACTCCTACAACCACAATAACTGATGCTCGTACAACCACAAGAACTGAAACTCCTAAAAACACAACTAAAGCTCCTACAACCACAACAACTGAAACTCCTACAACCGCAACAACTCAAACTCCTACAACCACAACAACTGAAACTCCTACAACCACAACAACTGAATCTCCCACAACATCAACAGCTGAAACTCCTACAGCAACAAAAACTGAAACTCCTACAACCACAACAAATGAAACTCCTACAACTTCAACAACAGAGATTCCAAGAACTAAAACAACTGAAGCTCCTACAACCACAACAAGTGAAACTCCTACATCTACAACAACTGATACTCCTACCACCGCAACAATTGAAATTCCTAGAACCACAACAAATGAAAATCCTACAACTATTACAATTGAATATTCTACAACTTCAACAACTGAAACTTCTTCAACCAAAACAACTGAAAATCCTACAACTACTACCAATGGTTTTCCTACAACTTCAACAAATCAAGCTCCTTCAACCACAACAATTGAAACCCCTTCAACCATAATAACTGATGCTCCTACAACCACAACAATTGAAACTCCTACAACTACAACAACTGAAACTCCTACAACCACAATAACTGAATCTCCCACAACCACAACTGAAACTCCAAGAACAACATCAACTGAAACTCCTACAACCACAACATCTGATACTTCTACAACTCCAACAACAGAGACTCCTAAAACTACAACAACTGAAGCTCCTACAACCACAACAACTGAAGCTCCAACATTTACAAAAACGGAAACTCCTACAACTTCAACAACTGAAACTCCTACCACCGCAACAATTGAAATTCCTACAACCACAACAACTGAAACTTCTAGAGCCACAACAAATGCAAATGCTACAACTAAAACAAATGAATATCCCACAACTTCAACAACTGATACTCCTACAACCAAAACAACTCAAACTCATGCAACCACAACAACTGGTACTTCTACAACTTCAGCAACAGAGACTCCTATAACTACAACAACTGAAGCTCCTACAACCACAACAACTGAAAGTCATATGACTACAACAATTGAAGCTCCTACAATTTCAACAACTGTAAATCCTATAACCAAAACAATTGAAACTCCTTCAACCAAAACAACTGAAAATCTTACAACTACAACAAATGGTTCTCCTACAACTTCAACAACTCATGCTCCTTCAACCACAACAACAGAAACTCCTACAACCATAATAACTGATGCTCCTACAACCACAACAAATGAAACTCCTACAACCACAACAATTGAAACTCCTAGAACCACAACAAATGAAAATCCTACAACTAAGACAAATGAATATCCTGCAACTTCAACAACTGATGCTCCTTCAACCAAAACAACTGAAAATCTTACAACTACAACAAATGGTTCTCCTACAACTTCAACAACTCATGCTCCTTCAACCACAACAACAGAAACTCCTACAGCCATAATAACTGATGCTCCTACAACCACAACAAATGAAACTCCTACAACCACAACAATTGAAACTCCTAGAACCACAACAAATGAAAATCCTACAACTAAGACAAATGAATATCCTGCAACTTCAACAACTGATGCTCCTTCAACCAAAACAACTGAAAATGCTACAACTACAACAAATGGTTCTCCTACAACTTCAACAACTGAAGCTCCAACAACCACAACAACTGAAGCTCCTACAACTACAACAACTGAAACTCTTAGAATCACAGCAACCGAAATTCCTACAATCACAACAACTGAAACTCCTACAACTACAACAACTGAAACTCCTACAACTTCAACAACAGAGACTCCTACAACTACAACAACTGAAGCTCCTACAACCACAACAACTGAAAGCCATACGACTACAGCAATTGAAGCTCCTACAACTTCAACAACTGTAACTCCTATAACCAAAACAACTGAAACTCCTTCAACCACGGCAATTGAAAGTCCTACAACCACAGCAACTGAAACTACTGCAACCACAACAAATGAAAATCCTACAACTACAACAAGTGATTCTCCTACAACTTCAACAACTGAAGCTCCTACAACCACAACAATTGAAACTCCTACAACCACAACAATTGAAACTCCTACAACCAAAACAAATGAAAATCCCACAACTACTACAAATTGGTCTCCTACAACTTCAACAACTCAAGCTCCTTCAACCGCAACAACTGAAACTCCTACAACCACGACAACTGAAACTCCTTCAACCACAACAAATGAATCTCCCACAACAACATCGACTGATACTCCTACAACAACTTCAACTGAAACTCCTACAACCACAACAGCAGAGACTCCTACAACTACAACAACTGAAGCTCCTACAACCAAAACAACTGAAACTCCTACAACTTCAACAACTGAAACTCCTACAACCACAACGTTTGAAACTCCTACAAACACAACAATTGTAACTCCTAGAACCACAACAAATGAAAATACTGCAACTAAAACAAATGAATATCCTACAACTTCAACAACTGATACTACTACAACCAAAACAACTGAAAATCTTACAACTACAACAAATGGTTCTCCTACAACTTCAACAACCCATGCTCCTTCAACCACAACAACAGAAACTCCTACAACCATAATAACTGATGCTCCTACAACCACAACAAATGAAACTCCTACAACCACAACAACTGAAACTCCTACAACAACAACAACTGAAACCCCTACAACCGCAACAAGTGAAATTCCTACAACTTCAACAACAGATACTCCTGCAACCACAACAACTGAAACTCCTACAAATACAACAACTGAAACTCCTACAACTGGAACGCCTACAACCGCAACAATTGAAACTCCTACAACCACAACAATTAAAACTCATAGAACCACAACAAATGAAAATCATACAACTAAAACAAATGAATATCCTGCAACTTCAACAACTGACACTCCTTCAACCAAAACAACTGAAAATCGTACAATTACAACAAATGGTTATCCTACAACTTCAACAGCTGAAGCTCCTACAACAACAACAACTGAAACTCCTACAACAACAATTGATGCCCCTACAACTACAACATCTGACGCTCCTACAACCACAAAAATTCAAACTCCTACAACTTCAACAATTCAGACTCCTACAACTTCAACAACTGAAACTCCTAGAACCACAGCTACCGAAACTCCTACCAGCACAACAACTGAAACTCCTACAACTTTAACAACTGAGACACCTACAACTTCAACAACTGAAGCACCTACAACCACAACGGCTCCAACTCCTACAAATTCAACAACTGAATTACCTGCAACCATAACAACTCCAACTCCTACAACAACAACAACTGAAGTTCCTACAATTTCAACAACTGAAGCTGCTCAAACAATTGAAGGTCCTCAAACCACAGCAATTGGAGGTCTTACATCTTCAAAAACTGACGCTCCTCAAACCACAACAACTGAACCTCCTCAAACCACAACAACAAAAGCTACTACAAACAAATTCCTCACCAAATTTACATTCCAATCTCGGCCACCTAAAAAAACTGTAACTCCCACAACCACAACAACAAAAACTCCTACAATAACAACAACTGAAACTCCCACAACTTCAACAACTGAAACTCCTACAACCACACAAATTGAAACTCCTACAACCCCAGCAATTGAAACTCCAACAACTTCAACAACTGAGACTTCTACAACCACAACAACTGAAGCTCATACAACTTCAACAATTGAGGTTCCTTCAGCTTCAACAACTGAAACGCGAACAACTACAGCTGCTAAAACTCCTACAACAACAACCGATGCCCCTACAAATTCAACAACTGCAACTCCTACAATAACATCAACTGAAACTCCTACAACTACCCCAACTGAAACTCCCACAACTCCAACAACTGTAACTCCTACAACCACAACAATTGAAACTCCTACAACTGAGGCTCCTACAACTTCAACAACTGAAACTTCTACAACCACAACAATTGAAACTCCTACAACCCCAACATTTGGAACTCGTAGAACCATAACAAATGAAAATCCTAGAACTATTACAATTGAATATCCTACAACTTCAATAAATGAAACTCCTACAACCAAAACAACTGAAACTCCTACAACCAAAACAACTGAAACTCCTACAACCACAATAACTGATGTTCGTACACCCACAACAACTGAAACTCCTACAACCACAACAACTAAAGATCCTACAACCACAACAACTGAAACTCCTGCAACCACAACAACTGAAACTCCTATAACTACAACTGAAGCTCCTACAACTACAACAATTCAAACCCCTACAACTTCAACAATTCAGACTCCTACAACTTCAACAACTGAAACTCCTTCAACTACAACAACTGAAAATCCTGAAACTTCTACAACCACAACAATTGAAACTCCTACAACCACAACATTTGAAACTCCTAGAACCACAACAAATAAAAATCATACAAGTAATACAAATGAATATCCTACAACTTTAACATCTGAAACTCCTACAACCAACAAAACTGAAAATCCTACAACTACTTCAAGTGGTTCTCATACAACTTTAGCAACTCAAGCTCCTTCAACCACATCAACTGAAACTTCTACAACCACAATAATTGATGCTCGTACAACCACAAGAACTGAAACTCCTAAAAACACAACTAAAGCTCCTACAACCACAACAACTGAAACTCCTACAACCGCAACAACTCAAACTCCTACAACCACAACAACTCAAACTCCTACAACCACAACAACTGAATCTCCCACAACATCAACAGCTGAAACTCCTACAGCAACAAAAACTGAAACTCCTACAACCACAACAAATGAAACTCCTACAACTTCAACAACAGAGATTCCAAGAACTAAAACAACTGAAGCTCCTACAACCACAACAACTGAAACTCCTACATCTACAACAACTGATACTCCTACCACCGCAACAATTGAAATTCCTAGAACCACAACAAATGAAAATCCTACAACTATTACAATTGAATATTCTACAACTTCAACAACTGAAACTTCTTCAACCAAAACAACTGAAAATCCTACAACTACTACCAATGGTTTTCCTACAACTTCAACAACTCAAGCTCCTTCATCCACAACAATTGAAACCCCTTCAACCATAATAACTGATGCTCCTACAACCACAACAACTGAAACTCCTATAACTACAACAACTGAAACTCCTACAACCACAATAACTGAATCTCCCACAACCACAACTGAAACTCCAAGAACAACATCAACTGAAACTCCTACAACCACAACATCTGATACTTCTACAACTCCAACAACAGAGACTCCTACAACTACAACAACTGAAGCTCCTACAACCACAACAAATGAAGCTCCAACATTTACAAAAACGGAAACTCCTACAACTTCAACAACTGAAACTCCTACCACCGCAACAATTAAAATTCCTACAACCACAACAATTGAAACTTCTAGAGCCACAACAAATGCAAATACTACAACTAAAACAAATGAATATCCCACAACTTCAACAACTGATACTCCTACAACCAAAACAACTCAAACTCATGCAACCACAACAACTGGTACTTCTACAACTTCAGCAACAGAGACTCCTATAACTACAACAACTGAAGCTCCTACAACCACAACAACTAAAAGTCATATGACTACAACAATTGAAGCTCCTACAATTTCAACAACTGTAAATCCTATAACCAAAACAACTGAAACTCCTTCAACCACGGCAACTGAAAGTCCTTCAACCACAGCAACTGAAACTCCTGCAACCACAACAATTGAAAATCATACAACTACAACAAATGATTCTCCTACAACTTCAACAAGTGAAGCTCCTACAACCACTACAATTGAAGTTCCTACAACCACAACAACTGAAAATCCTACAACCACAACATTTGAAACTCCTACAACCACAACAATTGAAAATCTTAGAACCACAACAAATGAAAATCCTACAACTACTACAAATGGTTCTCCTATAACTTCAACAACTCTAGCTCCTTCAACCACTACAACTGAAACTCCTACAACCACGACAACTGAAACTCCATCAACCACAACAACTGAATCTGCCACAACCACAGCGACTGATACTCCTACAACAACATCAACTGAAACTCCTACAACCACAACAGCTGATACTTCTACAACTCCAACAACGGAAACTCCTACAACTTCAACAACTGAAACTCCTACAACCACAACAATTGAAATTCCTACAACCACAACAATTGAAAGTCCTAGAGCCACAACAAATGAAAATACTACAACTAAAACAAATGAATATCCTACAACTTCAACAACTAAAACTACTACAACCACAACAATTGAAATTCCTACAACCACAACAATTGAAAAACTTAGAGCCACAACAAATGAAAATACTACAACTAAAACAAATGAATATCCTTCAACTTCAACAACTGATACTCCTACAACCAAAACAACTCAAAATCCTGCAACAACAACAAATGGTTCTCCTACAACTTCAACAACTCAATCTCCTTCAAACACAACAACAGAAACTCCTACAACCATAATAACTGATGCTCGCACAACCACAACAAATGAAACTCCTACAACCACAACAAATGAAACTCCTGCAACAACAACAACAACTGAAACCCCTACAACCGCAACAAATGATACTCCTACAACTTCAACAACAGATACTCCTACAACAACAACAACTGGAACTACTACAACCACAACAACTGAAACTCCTATAGCACCAACTACTGAAACTCCTACAACTGGAACTCCTACAACTACAACAATTGAAACTCCTACAACCACAACAATTGAAACTCCTAGAACCACAACAAATGAAAATCCTACAACTAAAACAAATGAATATCCTGCAACTTCAACAACTGATGCTCCTTCAACCAAAACAACTGAAAATGCTACAACTACAACAAATGGTTCTCCTACAACTTCAACAACTGAAGCTACAACCACAACAACTGAAGCTCCTACAACTACAACAACTGAAACTCTTAGAATCACAGCAACCGAAACTCCTACCATCACAACAACTGAAACTCCTACAACTACAACAACTGAAACTCCTACAACTTCAACAACTGAAACTCCTATAACCACAACAACTGAAGCTCCTACAACCATAACAACTCAAACTCCTACAACCACAACTGAAACTACTACAACAACAACAACAACCGAAACTCATACAACCACAACAACTGATACTTCTACAACTTCAACAACAGAGACTCCTACAACTACAACAACTGAAGCTCCTACAACCACAACAACTGAAAGCCATATGACTACAACAATTGAAGCTCCTACAACTTCAACAACTGTAACTCCTATAACCAAACCAACTGAAACTCCTTCAACCACGGCAATTGAAAGTCCTACAACCACAGCAACTGAAACTACTGCAACCACAACAACTGAAAATCCTACAACTACAACAAATGATTCTCCTACAACTTCAACAACTGGAGCTCCTACAACCACAACAATTGAAACTCCTACAACCACAACAATTGAAACTCCTACAACCATAACAAATGAAAATCCCACAACTACTACAAATGGTTCTCCTACAACTTCAACAACTCAAGCTCCTTCAACCGCAACAACTGAAACTCCTACAACCACGACAACTGAAACTCCTTCAACCACAACAAACGAATCTCCCACAACCACATCGACTGATACTCCTACAACAACTTCAACTGAAACTCCTACAACCACAACAGCAGAGACTCCTACAACTACAACAACTGAAGCTCCTACAACCAAAACAACTGAAACTCCTACAACTTCAACAACTGAAACTCCTACAACCACAACGTTTGAAACTCCTACAACCACAACAATTGTAACTCCTAGAACCACAACAAATGAAAATACTGCAGCTAAAACAAATGAATATCCTACAACTTCAACAACTGATACTCCTACAACCAAAACAACTGAAAATCTTACAACTACAACAAATGGTTCTCCTACAACTTCAACAACTCATGCTCCTTCAACCACAACAACAGAAACTCCTACAACCATAATAACTGATGCTCCTACAACCACAACAAATAAAACTCCTACAACCACAACAACTGAAACTCCTACAACAACAACAACTGAAACCCCTACAACCGCAACAAGTGAAACTCCTACAACTTCAACAAAAGATACTCCTGCAACCACAACAACTGAAACTCCTACAAATGCAACAACTGAAACTCCTACAACTGGAACGCCTACAA
Source organism: Lamellibrachia satsuma (assembly GCA_033239005.1). Taxonomy (NCBI): domain Eukaryota; kingdom Metazoa; phylum Annelida; class Polychaeta; order Sabellida; family Siboglinidae; genus Lamellibrachia; species Lamellibrachia satsuma. The sequence goes on along the minus strand of BSQZ01000049.1, from coordinate 3,846,530 downwards.
CCGCAACAATTGAAACTCCTACAACCACCACAATTAAAACTCATAGAACCACAACAAATGAAAATCATACAACTAAAACAAATGAATATCCTGCAACTTCAACAACTGACATTCCTTCAACCAAAACAACTGAAAATCGTACAACTACAACAAATGGTTATCCTACAACTTCAACAGCTGAAGCTCCTACAACAACAACAACTGAAACTCCTACAACAACAACTGATGCCCCTACAACTTCAACAGCTGAACCTCCTACAACCACAACAACTGAAAATCCTTCAACTACAACATCTGACGCTCCTACAACCACAAAAATTCAAACTCCTACAACTTCAACAATTCAGACTCCTACAACTTCAACAACTGAAACTCCTAGAACCACAGCTACCGAAACTCCTACCATCACAACAACTGAAACTCCTACAACTTTAACAACTGAAACTCCTACAACTTCAACAACTGAAACTCCTATAACAACAACAAATGAAACTCCTACAACCACAGCAACTGAAAGTCCTACAACCACAGCAACTGAAACTCCTGCAACCACAACAACTGAAAATCCTACAAATACAACAAATGATTTTCCTACAACTTCATCAACTGAAGCTCCTACAACCACTATAACTGAAGTTCCTACAACCACAACAACTGAAACTCCTACAAACACATCAACTGAAACTCCTACAACCACAACAACTGAAGCTCCTACAACCACAACAACTGGATCACCTACAAACACAACTACTGAAACTTCTACAACCAAAACAACTGAAACTCCTAGAACCACAACGACTGAAAATTCTACCACTACAACAATTGAATATCCTGCAACTTCAACAACTGAAACTCCTACAACCACAACAACTGAAAATCCTACAATTACAACAAATGAATCTCCTACAAATTCAACAACTGAAACTCGTATAACCACAACAACTGAAGCTCCAACAACCACAACTGAAGCTTCTACAACCAAGGCTACTGACGCAGCTTGTCTCGTTGACCGGTGTCTGAACGGAGCCACGTGTTCGAGCGATGTAAAGTCATTTATTTGTCACTGTGCTCCGGGTTTTACGGGTGTTCATTGTGCTAATGGTGAGTATAGATTTTTTTGCTTCAAAACTAATTTACTTTTATTAACGTTAATAATAGAATTGTTTATAGTAATTAATTGGGTTTGTAAATTTAATTCCTTGTCCTTACATCTTAAACAGTTTGTTTTGCTAATAATTCTTCTCGCCGGTTGACACAGACACTGTACTACTGCCCAATGCTGAGACTGTGTATTTGTCATGTTAATTTACAGTATTTTGTGTATTAACACAAAGGACACAAGTATACAGACATGGCGCAGATATATATAGATGTTGTAGTGGACAAGGTTTATGGTCTTAGTGGCAGTCTCCCAGACCGACATGGTTTCATATCTATACAATTATTTGTGAATTTTGTAGAAATTCGTAGTATGTTTTTCTATTTCTTAATTTACGTTACATGTGTTGGCGAATAAACAATTCATGATTCCTCATTCCTGAACATCTCTGACTTGCTCAGTACAGGTCGCTTGTTATCGCCAAATATTGGTCCAGTTACTGAACATATCTATACTAAACACCATTAGATACGAAACAGTGTAACTCTAAATAAGCACAAGACGCTCTTCCAAAATAGTACTGTTATGTATGAAAAGATGTTATCAATCACTGATTAAAGAATGTGCATTTGGATGTGTTCCCCGAATTGCTACGTTTCTGGTAAACGTTTAGGATGCATTATTTATGTATAATAATTGTATAATTGCATTGTGTTGTACGTTGGTCGATCCAAATGCATTTGATGTATCGATTTATTTTGCACACCCTTACTTAGTTATTTCCAAACATCACATAACTGACTTCGTTTGCAAGACAGTTTGATTGTCATCATATTCATTTACGGTAAGAAAATCCAATTACAAATTTAAAGAGTCCCTGTTTCATCACCGTCATCATCATCCCATCATCATATGTTGTGGTTTAGAGGCGATAGTCTAAAACTGATTCCACGATTACTTTACCGATTGGCAATCATTTACTTACAGGCAGTGGCATATCTAAGATATCGCAAAGGGGAAGACCGGTGGGAGATCAAGCCTAGTCAGTCTCAGTAGTCACCATTCGTTTACCATGTAACGGCGGAAAAATACCGAAACAATAAAACAATTTAAACAAAAAGGGGGCCTAAATTCGACAGGGATCTTATTATTACAGCTCTGGGAATATATAAAAAATTAACCTAATGTAGTAATGACGAGTAATGTTGTAATTGCGTAGTGTAAAGCCGTACGTAAATGATTACCTTACCGATATTAAGATAGATGAAGGCATTTTTCATCGTTTTTGATGTCTAGGGCGCAATAACATTCATAAGTAAAAATTATTTTTACTCGCATAAACTATGATTATTAGTATATCATTCTATACAAAGATACTATATCTAGTATGCATATATAACTATATGTAGCTTTTTCAAATAGGGTTGGTAAGCTGGCTCAATTAGCACTTGGTGTGGGGTAAGTTGAGTCACAATAAGTTGGGTAAATGCTTTATTTGTACAATTTTCTTAGGTCTTGTACATAAATTTTATAACAACTCAGCCAACACATATCTAACAAATCTACACGCTTACTTAATAAGTCAACACACTTAATTAGCATAGACTTATAGACCAATCGCCACCAGTGTAACTGACTACTAATATGTTTCCATGTAGCCATCCGATGTCCCAATTTGTTCTGAAAAATAAATTCCTTTATGTATTTTGGGGTAAAGAAGACTTGTCTTTATTCTTTAACCACTGCTCAACTAACCCGCCTTGTGCATAGATGGCTCAACTAACCCTCCTTGGGCATATGTGGCTCAACTAACCCTCCCTTCAGCATAGGTGGTTCAACTAACCCTCCCTTGGGCATAGGTGGCTCAACTAACCCTCCCTTGGGCATAGGTGGCTCAACTAACCCTCCCTTGGGCATAGGTGGCTCAACTAACCCTCCCTTGGGCACCGGTGGCTCAACTAACCCTCCTTTGGGCATAGGTGGCTCAACATGCCGTTTCGACAATTCAAATGTTTTATTAACTTCTCGTTACTGCGCGAAGTGATGTAAATAATCTTCTTACCTATGTATAATTGAACAATTTGTAAGTGCACAGACAATAAAGTCTGGCCACATACGTTCATAGTTTACACACCAGCATGAATTAATCCAGGGATGTGATTGACTCTTTGCAAACAAAACTGAAAACTGATTGAGGGTACGCTTCCACAGGGGTATACGGGCTGCCGTAGATGTTATGGGGGCGAAGCCTTTCATTTTAGATTTCGTAAGGTATCTAGACAGCCACTTTCAATTTCTTTTTGGAGGTTTTACAGCAGATGTAATTAATGTATTTGCTGTATACTAATTGCAATTATTTTACTGAAATACGTTTTCCATAACAATGTTCTGATTATCAATTGTATTGTTTTATTTGATAAGTATCACAATTAAAACAAATACTTGAGTACAGTACTTTCGAAAAGTTAACACAACCATTAACAACTGTTCCTAATCTATTGAGTTTTCTTTAGTTTTTTGGCTAGCTCTTGAAGCACTTTGATCGTAGCTTTTCGTTTTTCGTGGCGTATCCGTTTGGAGCGGTTGCTTTTTTCTCAAGGGTCAGTCTTGCCGCTTTTTTGTTCTCTTGTTTATTCTTTATTTTAAGCAGCCGCTCCCTCCTTTCGCTTGCCTCTCTTTAATTTTCTTAGCCATGCCCTGTACATAAAGCTGACACCTTTCATTCTAGCACACAATGTTTTGTTTTCTTAGTGCAAATGTGCACTCTACTTTTTAGAATATAACCATGGGTGCTATAACAACTTTTATATATCAGTACCGTAAGAGTATCAACTAGGTAGCGATTTCAAGTGTTAAATGTTAAATGTAATGTTTCTGCAACCTTTACGTGACGTTGGAGTTCAAAGATTTTGACGCTGGAACACGCGGTCACTTATTACTCATCAAAATACACTTTCGTCAGCCTGAATGGGCTTTTATCAGTAGGCTCAGTGTCCTGCTCGTCGTAAGGTGTTTGTCAGTGTTTGTAGATATCAACAAATGTGCCAGTTATGCATGAATAGAGCGAAAGTTATATTTGCCTTTGTCTTTGTACATTTGTGACTGAGTTTGTTTCCGAATAGTTTATGTACGTGTCGTATTTATCATATTACTTGTCGAAATTATTTATTGTGAGTTTTTTTCTCATATTCGTCATCAATAGCTTGCTACAGCATCGAGACTGAGATGTTTATCGACGAACGCACACACGCACACACGCACACACGCATGCACGCATACTCATGCATACAAACACACACTCTTCTCTCTCTCTCTCTCTCTCTCTCACTCTCTCACTCTCTCTCTGTCGCACACACGCACGCGCGCACGCACGCACACACACACACACACACACACACACACACACACACACAAACACACACAAACACACACAAAAACACACACAAACACACACACAACACACACACACACACACACACACACACACACACACACACCAACAAATAGAAAATCTAACCATACACATATTAATCCAGATATCGATGAGTGTGCCAGCGATCCATGTCAAAACGGGGGGACGTGTGACGACCACACGAATGGTTACACGTGCAAGTGTCTGGACGACCTATACACAGGGACACTGTGTGAAACAGGTGAGACACATATACGCATCGAGCACCAATGCTATACATACCTTCATAAAACTTTTAATTGTTAAATTAACATGCATCGTTGCTATATTCAATTCAACGTTTTAACCAAATCGGTTGTCAAAACAAATTTATGTTAACGCGTAGAGTTAAAATTCTTTGAATTGTGTGTGTGTTTTGTCATTATAGAAATATAAAATAGCGCATGTTTTCTGAATTAATACGAACTGTGGTTGCAGCCATATTTCACAGACACTACCAATACGGCCCACACCAAGACGATGTCAGTCTTCGTAAAGTCAGCTGCGACTGGAGCGGCAGAAGTTGCTCGTCCGACTTCATCCGTGTCCCGAAGGTGCAGATCTTCAATGGACGGTACAAACGGATGAAGGTAAATTATCAGAGAGTGATTGGCTATTAAGTTTTTATCAGTTAAAATAACGATAATTTAATAATAATAATAATAATAAGTGTTGTTTTAATGTAGTAAACACATTTTAAGTTATTGTGTTATTACGTCATGACATTTGTTATACAGGAAAATTAGTCAACAATCATAATAATAAATTATTATTACAATACACGCATTTTCTTCCTGGCAAGAAATTGTTGCAACTAAACCTCTACAACTACACTACTACTTTCAGTAGTGATTGGATATTGCTCAGAATTACCTCACCATTACTATTTTTGTCAGATCTACACGAACGGCTACGTCACATTCGGGCTGAACTTCGAGAGTCGCTACCCGGACACACTGAACAAGGAGATGCTGAGTTACGCCAAACGTCAGACCGCAGAGAAACAAGGCTTCGCCATGCTGGCGCCTCTGTGGACGGACAACAACGCCCGCGCCGAGGACGTCTACTATCACATCTACGACTTCACAAAACCCGAGTCATCATCTACAGACCAGGCTCGAGTAAAGGTCTGATACGCATTTATTATATCAAATCGTACATTCCAGAATCGCATATCGCTTGAATCGACCGAGACGGTGGCACAGTAGCACAAATAATCGCACAAGGCCGTAGGACGCGTCCGATAATGTGTGCTATTTGTGCGCCATTTTGTACGCGATAACTAGATAACTAGTTCCGTCTGAATCAGGCACGTCTGATTTATAAATCATAACTGCATTCCTGTATTGGATAGACCATACTGAATGCATGTGTAATAATCTTTGCTAATTTGGCCACACCTTACCGACATGTCCTGCCCCATAGTTTATAACATTATTAATTTATTTCTTAAGATAACATTAATGTACTAACAATATATAATTCTCAATTGTTTCTCATAGTTCGTTTTATTCTATTTGTATATTCGTACAAGGTATGCTAGATATATTATTTCTGTATGAATTGGTTTGTCAACTTTATGTAGATCATATACAAATAATTTGATTATATGTCGTATTTGCATCAGCTTTTGATCTCTCATCTCACAACCTAAACATAATGTGTGTTTTCTAAAATCAGAAATAAAGTATGGTTTATATACGTGAAATAATTAACAACTTCACACATAAAGCGAACTGTGGTTGCACCATATTGCAAGTCAAAACAATCGGGTGTGTGATTCATCTCGCAGCACGCCACTGACCACGCCAGGCTGGACATACTCAAGAACGGCGGTGTGTCCGTCACTGACGTCACGTGGGTGATGGTGATCACGTGGAGCAGTGTGCTTCCTCGGATGTACCGTTCGGTGTATGACTCTGTGAGTGGATCAGACGACCAGCCTTCTTCCTTGGCTTCGAACAAGATTTCTTCTTAAGCATGCACTTGTTATGTTATCGTCAATCTGTCGTCAGCCTGTGTTATATCCCACTTCACGTCCTCCGCATCCGTGTATGGTGCTTTCATTATTCGTTCGGTTGTGAACTACACGCTAGCAGTGGCGCCATCTGCCGGTCAAGACTGAAAGACGTAATTGCATTTATATGCACAATTTTATGTATATTTTGCAAGAGCGACCTTTTCCATGTAAACAATTAACATTATGTATAAGTGTCAAAATGTATGATGTGTGTCAAAACTTGCACTGGTTCACCATATTCAAATGAAAGCACGAGTCACAATGGTATGGTATGGTATAGTATGGCCTACAGTTGAATGAAGTCATCTGCCTATTCACTCTTCAGTAATTGTTAATTTCGACACATTAAAATTGTGTTAATCAATTTATTATTTGCCCCAGCCTTCAGTTAGGCTGGTCTGCAAAAGTAAAATACTTGATGGTTTCCTTAATTCAACACAGGAACTTGGAACATCATTATTTATTTTACTCTTTATTACAATGCATATAATATGTACAACGCTGAATACAAGTATATTCACTCTCTGCATTTAATCAGTAGCCAAGTGCTTCGATGTTTGACATATTTGTTTCTCCCTGCAGCCCAACACGTTCCAGTTGGTCATCGCCTACGACCCGTCGCGGTATCAAACCTTCGCCTTGTACATCTACAAGGACATGGGATGGGACAACGAGTACACGAGACGACGGAGCATGATAGGATACTTCTCGTACAAATACACCGAGGAGGAATCGTTGCAGTTGGCACCGTCCATGAAATCAACCGCTTTTCGTCTGAACACACGGATCGGAAACACTGGTCGGTCTCACTCGCTCAATGATAAATGCACCGCACAACACACTAAGTAGCATATAGCAATTACTGGAAACATGTCCGTTGACCCCCCACGGTGTGTACACTCAGGCGTATTAGCCAGTATTATGTTTTACCCCTGGCCTGCAGGTTTTCCTAGTCATTTACCCCACGGCTTATTTATCCCGGGTTATTTTCCCCAGGTCCGCTCTCCCTTTGATTTGACCACTGAACCATTGTCTCTGCTCCTTTGGTCATTTCCATCTTCCTCATTATGTTTGTTTGGATTATTTTGATATAAAACTTATTGCTTCATAAAATCCAACTTAATTAAAATTTACATTCATTTCAATTATACATTTGTCGATGTCTTTGGTTTATCTTGAACACTCTGTAAATAGAGCAAATTTGTGGAAAATTTAACATTACATTCACATTTCAAAACTAAATAGTGTATTTTGGCGGACATCTTGTTTGTCAACATTATGGCGGACATCTTGTTTTTCAACATTATGGCGGACATCTTGTTTTTCAACATTATGGCGGACATATTGTTTTTCAACATTATGGCGGACATCTTGTTTGTCAACATTATGGCGGACATCTTGTTTTTCAACATTATGGCGGACATCTTGTTTTTTCAACATTATGGCGGACATTTTGTTTGTCAACATTATGGCGGACATCTTGTTTTTCAACATTATGGCAGACATCTTGTTTGTCAACATTATGGCGGACATCGTGTTTGTCAACATTATGGCGGACATCTTGTTTGTCAACATTATGGCGCCCAAATAACTGCAACCATTTTTTAATTCAGCTTACACAAGTTACGTAAAACTGCCATAGAAGTAACTTTTGCCAAACAACGCATCCTGTTTTAACTTTTTGAAAATGGCGTCTAATCTTCAAGTGAAACCTATGTGACACAAGTGATACCTACGTGACACAAAGTAACTAACGGTTCACTCATCCAGGCGACCGCGGACGCTACATGTTCCGTTTGGCGTCGGGAAGTCACGAGATCAATTACGACCAGAAATGTTACAATTGGTTCGCGAACGAGATGAGACGGTGGCTGTTCGTGCGATACTTATCGAGTTGGACGCTGCCTTGTCCATGTGACATGCGTCTTGCGATGATGGACGGACGCTGGACATTCGACTTGAGACAATTCTACGAAACAAACTTTGAGAGGATGTGCTTTTACGAGCGTATACCTCGGATGTCGTCGGCGCAGGTAAGGACAAGTATCACGCCATCTTTATTACCTTTCTTTCTTCCCGATGTCAGTAACTGTGACAGTCAACAACATCACCCCTATGTATAGTTTCGATATCTTACGATTGTGATCCACCTATTGCTATTGATGTCATTGTTTTGTGAGATGTTGTCTACTATCCTAAGGTATTACATTTGTTAGTACTAAACATATCATGTTACATTATAGGCATTTACTCAGGCGTTGTGGGCGGTAGTTGTGTGGTAGAGCGACTGGCTTTCGGTCGACGTGACCTGGGTTAAAAACCAACTGCTGCCGTTTCGAATATTGGGCAGTTTCGTTCACCCAACTTTACCCGTGTCTTTCGGAGGATAAAATAAAATCCGTTGGTCCATGCTACCATGTCAGGGGAAGGAAAAAATCTCACACATGGAAATGGAAAAAAAATTACTCATTAACTCTAGTGAAGTATGCACTCTGAAATAAACTCTCAGTCATGTTACTGGGTCCTCGGACCTGTTGGAACCGACACAAAAAAAAATGCATAAAATGTTGCCATTATATGATTGACTACTATTGTAATCTATTTACGTTGCCGCTAACAGGAATGCTGCTACTCGAACTGGGGTTCACTCATCAGTACAGAGGACGGCCGCGGGGGACAGACGTTCCTCTTCCATCCCCATTGGTCGAGACAGCACCAGAAGTACGATGTCACGCCAAAGCAGTGGTGTTGCCGATTTTCCGATAACTGCGACCTGTATTACTTCGTCCGGCCAGTTGATCACTGCAGTGGCTACCAGCCTTTGTTCATTGGTAAGTTGCAAATAATAAAACGTTTTTGTATTTTTTAAATATCTTATTTTGTACATAATGTGACAAATATGAATATGTGTTTGAGCTGCTTTTGTCGAATCAATTTATTAATTAAACAATGTTGTGCTAAATGACACCTTTGCGATGTGAATCGCCCGTGAATCGTACAAGACGATGGCATAGTAGCCAAATAATCGGACAAGGCCGTAGGGCGATTCACTTCGCAAAGGTACCATTTAAGATTTACAATGGCGTATTTGGGACCTTGGAGGGGGGCACGTCTACTCACCGATGTTACCATGTAGCGGCTGAAATAAAAAACACGGTAAAAAATCAAAACAAAACAAAGGGGTGCCACGGCTAAATGCCCCCTAAATACGCCACTGAAGTTTCATTTCGCTCGCCTTAAATGTAATTAAAAATTGGAGACCATGTTCTATGTCGTTGCAATGGGTTGTCATTCGGTTATAAACAATCACATTTCCGTTTGTTATTTTGTACGCGATGAGGATGATCGCACCTACGCAGTGGATAATAGAAATGGGGAACCGTAAGGTAAAGTTAGGATCACTATTCGAACGCGTGTGTATCAGAATCAGAATCAGAATCATTTACTTGTCAACACGATCATATTAAATACAGCAAATATATATAAATGAATGTATGGTAAGGGATACTATTATTACGGCATGATGTATGCCGCTAACATAAGAACCACCCTGTTGGTTAATGGATAATTTTAATACAAATTTATAGTAGCACAATAATTATTGCAATAAACAATATCTAATTAGTAATTCAATTATCTAATTAGTAATTCAATGTGTAATACGGTTTATTATCGCAATCGTGATAGCGGAATACATAAAAAAATTAGAACACATTAAATATCACAATCACTATAATGAGAGTATATAGCCAAAGGTGGCTAATTTCCATCTACAATACATGTATGCTAAATGTTATTATGTTGGTGTGAAAAATAGAAAATACTCTACTATCCTATTATAAGTGAGCAAATGTATGGATGTATGTATATATGTATGTATATATATATATGTGTGTGTGTGTGCGTGCGTGCGTACGTGCGTGTGTGTGTGTGTTTGTGTGGGTGTGCGAGTGTGCGAGTGTGCGAGTGTGCGAGTGTGCGAGTGTGTGTGTGAGTGTGTGTGTGTGTGTATGTGTGTGTGTGTGTGTGTGTGTGTATGAATGAATGTATGTATGTATGTATGTATATATGTATGTATGTATGAATGTATGTATGTATGTATGTATGAATGTATGTATGTATTATGTATGTATGATTGTATGTATGTATGTATGTATGTATGTATGTATGTATGTATGTAGGTACGTATGTATGTATGTATGTATGTATGTATGCATGTATGTATGTATGTATGCATGTATGTATGATTGTATGTATGTATGTATGTATGTATGTATGTATGTATGTAGGTAGGTATGTACGTATGTATGTATGTATGTATGTATGTGTGATTGTATGTATGTATGTATGTATGTATGTATGTATGTATGTATGTATGTACGATTGTATGTATGTATGTATGCATGTATGTATGTATGTATGTAGGTAGGTATGTACGTATGTATGTATGTATGTATGATTGTACGTATGTATGTACGTATGTATGTATGTACGTAGGTACGTACGTATGTATGTATGTATGTTACACTACTCATCCTATATGCTTTACATCTCGGGTGCCAACCTTCCAGGGGTTCATCTGCGACCTTACGATGGGGTCGTCACAGTTTTGTTGCTTTATCCTTTGTATATTTACTAAATACAACTGTCCGAACAACTACGCGAATAGCTACGTACTATTGATAACAACGTCATGCGTCTTTTCTTCGGTTGTCCCAAGTTACGTAACTGGATTGAAATACAATGATAACATCGCCGCTGTCACGCGGGTCAATTGTTGTAGTGACAATTTAAAACAAACGCTAGATATAAATTCAGTCCATTGTTCTGCTTCGTGTCCGATGGTAGCTTTGTAGATTGAGTACATCTTGCATTGTATACACAGGTTGGTTCTACGGTGATCCACACATCCGCACGCTGGACGGCTTCCAGTACACCTTCAACGGCCTGGGCGAGTACACACTCATAGAGACGACACACGGCAACTTCACACTGCAGGGCCGCACGGCGAAGGCTCGCGACGCCAACGGAACAGAAACGAACGCGACCGTGTTCAGCGCGTTCGCTGCGAAAGACGTCGACTCAGACACTGTCCACGTTGAGATGACCAGCAAACGGAACGGTATATCGTAAACATTGTTGACCGACAATGGTCAGTATACGTAGTCTGGATTTAGGTATGTCCATCACTGAACAAAAGCGTTGTCACTAATACAACTCAGAACTACCAGTTTAAAAAGGTAGCTAAACAGGGGAGGTGATGTTTCAAAGAAGACTGTATTGAGGTTCATGCTCCTGTTTTTCAAAATTAAATCACACTTCATTGAAGTTGTTCGAAGTCGTTTTAGCATTGAGGCGAATTATCTGTTCTAATCAACGATTTGTCTGCTGTACTGTAGGTTTTGAATCCTTAGCATGCAACTGAATTCAACTAAATGACTACAAATCTAACATCGATGACCTTTGTATAATACTCTTATTCCAGGTCTGGTCGTTTTCTTGGAAAACGATAATATTAGCGATTGGCTCAACGATGCGAACGTGACTGATGAAAAAGATTTCAGTAATATCACTATTACAAAGAAGAACATCACTCAAATTGAAGTCTCATTCAAATCTGGTAAGAATAAAATAATGTAATGCTATTTTTTATGGGAATAGCGCACATGTTCTATGAAATAAACTATATATGCACGGCTCAGATCATGAGTGCACAAAGTGTTGCACCGACCATTACAATTAAATGTAGACTAGTTGTTTTTACTTTTAGGTATAATAAATATTTTTTTTAATATATCCTATATAAAATCAACAAAGAGCAAGAAAACTTGTGCTTTGACTTTGAGCATCCAGTAAGGTAAATAACCAAGCATTTCGCCAGGCTTCGTTTTTTCCGTATGTCATAAACTGGACACGATCGATGCTGTTCGTACAGGCACACAGTTCAAGTACTTATATGAGTAGATAACAACAACATCAACAACGACAACAACAGCAGCATCAGTAGTATTACTGCAGCAGTAGCACTAGTAATATCGTCGTTGTTGTCTAGAATCCACCATTACTGCCATATGCGGCCGCCATGTATCGTGACGTGTTGCTGCTGCAGGGTTCTCTTTGACGATCGGCGTGAGCGCGGGTCAACTCGACATCACGGTCGGAGCCCCAGATTGGTTAAAGAACAACACGAAAGGCCTGATGGGAGTATTCAATGATGACCCCAATGACGACCTTCTGCCGCCAGGGGAGAACGCCTTGCCGCTGTCAAACAGTTCATCCGAGAAGACCATATTCAACAAATTTGGTGAACTATGTACGTATATATATATATATATATATATATATATATATATATATATATATATATATATATATATATATATATATATATATATATACTGACATCTTCCTATTCGGCATAATCGTATTACGTACAGATTTCTCCCGTTATGCGTGTTGGCCAAGCGAATACATTTTTTTTACCTGTTTCATCAACAAAAAGTTCGATCTGAAAACACATTTATTTAGAATTATTACTCTTTGATACCATCATTGTCCCAGATGATGTAAGGTTCTTGTTATCGTTTTGTTGACGTCATTGAATTTTAATCTTGCCATCTATATTTACTTTGAATACTTTGCAACGAGATTCATGTGCAACTGTTCCACACGCTGTTTCTACTCAGGGAGAATATTGAGCATCGACTCGTTGTTTTACTACGCGCCGGGCGAGAGTTACTCGACGTTCGCTCGCACCGAGTTCCAGCCACTCTTCCTCGAGGACGTGCTCAACGGAATGACGCCGGAACAAAGGACGAAAGCGAAACAGACCTGCGGGGACAACAAGGAGTGTATATTTGACTTCATAGTTACAGGTGGGGACAAACAAACCATTGCATGAGTACATACATTTACGTGCGGGCTATGTATTTATTAATTTGTCAACTTAAATTTAAAATAGTGAAGCTATGCAACTAGGTATGAATGAATCGATATGTTAACATGTCAAATTAAATTGAGATCAAATAGATTAGAACATCAGTGACCGAAAAGATTATTTCTAACCAAGCAATATGTTAAAGGCAAAGAAGACGCTGCAGCAGCGACCCTGGCGACAAACAAAAAGAACGAAGAGAGCGCAGCAACGTTGTGTAAGTATGATTCACAACATTGACATTATACTGAATAATTAATATATGAGTGTGTCAGTTAACTAAACCATTGTAAATGTAAGTTGACAAATGTTTTTAATTATATGGAGTCGGCGAAACAATGCTAATTTGTTTTGACGATGCAGCCGATGCTACTTGTGTTTTATTATGTTGTTAACGACTCTCGTGTGTCCTCGTTTAAATGTAAGACATTCGATAATTAATTTCCAGCCAACGGTAGTCCGAACATTACCGTCGACAAAGTGTTCAACGTGACAGTGGGACAAGAGAACATTCTGAAAGTGAACACGTCCGACCCGGATGGCGACGCCGTAACCGTGAAATTAGATTCTTCTACACCTGAAGGGGCCAGCTTCACAGACGGAGTTTACACGTGGACGCCAGTCAGCATGGACGCAATGAATATATTGTACAGTGGTTTATTTTCTTTCTGTCGGATTTGCGTGTATTATATATATCTGCTTTCAAACCCTCGCTCGAACACGTTACACGTATATATATATATATATATATATATATATATATATATATATATATATATATATATATATATATATATATATATATATATATATATATATATATATATATATATATATATATATATATATATATATACAGGTATGTTTCGCTTTAGTCCTTTGTTCCGGCGTCATTCCGTTGAGCATGTCCTCGAGGAAGAGTGGCTGGAACTCGGTGCGAGCGAACGTCGAGTAACATTTCTTTATACAGAAGTGCATTATTCTACACTTCGTAATATTGTATATAACGTTGTGAAGCTAAGCCTATAGTCTGGGGCTGGATGTCTGTGGACGTGTCATTGCAATGATGGCACCAGACACGTGATGCACATCATCCATCTCAATGCAGTAGTAGTTGTCGTAGGAATAGTAGCAGTAGTAGTTGTGGTAGTAGTGGCGGTGGTGGTGGTGGTGGTGGCGGCGGTAGCGGTGGCGGTGGCGGTGGCGGCGGTGGCGGTGGCGGTGGCGGTGGCGGTGGCGGTGGCGGTGGCGGTGGCGGTGGCTGTGGCGGATGCGGTGGTGGCGGTGGCGGTGGCTGTGGCTGTGGCTGTGGCGGTGGTGGTGGCGGTGGCGGTGGCGGTGGTTGTGGTGGTGGTGGTGGTGGCGGTGGCGGTGGCGGTGGCGGTGGCGGTGGCGGTGGCGGTGGCGGCGGCGGCGGCGGCGGTGGCGGTGGCGGTGGCGGTGGCTGTGGCGGTGGCGGTGGCGGTGGCTGTGGCTGTGGCGGTGGCGGTGGCGGTGGCGGTGGCTGTGGCGCTGGCGCTGGCGCTGGCGCTGGCGGTGGCGGTGGCTGTGGCGGTGGCTGTGGCGGTGGCGATGGCGGTTGCGGTGGCGGTGGCCGTAACAGTGACAACAGTAGCAGTAGTCGTAGGGAACTGCTGTTGTACACAACGCGGCGTGGTAATGATGCGCGTACTGTTATGCAATATAAACAAATATTGTCTACTTTCAGGTTTTCGGTTTCGGACGGCAAGGGAGGTGTTGCGGCCGCTGATGTCTCCATAAACCTGTGCAACTGTTCCGGACACGGAGAGTGTCTGTTTGACCTGCTCGCTGTCGGCTACGAGCTGAAACAGACATTCAGGATCGTCCAGTGCAACTGTTCCACCGGCTGGGAAGGTGAGCCACGGGAAATCGCGCATGACACGTATTTAGGATTTCGGATTGGAGGGGCCAATTAGCCAACATGTTGTATTCGAATACAATTCTTTTCCTAAAACCAATATCGCATAAATACACCACTGATAAGAATCATAACTAATAACATGTGTCTGTGTCGGCTAGTAGATACGAGGGGAGTTGTATGTTGCCTTTTGTGCATGACGACGCTATTAATGAAACTTTTAATGGCACTGTAGTATTGTACTGATAATTAAATGCCTGTGCTTTCCAATCAGGTGATTACTGCGAGTCAGACTTGGACGGTTGCCAAGACAACCCGTGTACAGCGGGCACGAATTGCACTGACCTCACTCCAGTAGAAGAAGTTGACGGCGGCAAGTCTTACAAGTGCAGCGAGTGTCCGAAAGGGGCAGAAGACAATGAAGGAATATGTCTACGTAAGTACTCCACATTGAGTGCTGCGACATTATACCGTCACTAACATATACTTATAATGACGACGTCTTATACAGCGCCAGTGTCCGCCTAGACAAGGCGCTCCTGCCGCTTTGCTTCGTTATCAAAGCTAGTTTTTGCAGCAGCGACTTCAACGTCCACAAACACACAACTGGTAGATCCAGTGCGTGTGAAACTACAGTTTACGAGTCCACGACAGATCACATATGTACACCTGTAGGATGTTTTACTTCACCTGGCATAGACACCAGGCAGTAGGGACCTACGGCTTTCAGTGTCTCATCCGAAATTCACAAGCAACGTGGAATAATACAAATGACGCAAATTTCGAAACAGCAACGAATGGTCTCGAACCAACCCCGGTCCTCACGACTGACTGCCCCACGCTCTAACCAAACTACTCCGTCCCACGGCGTAAGTCCTACACACTTGACTATCCAGCATTACTCAATGTGAATGATTTAAAAAATGACTATGCATGTGTGTGTCTGCAGCGCTTAACGAGTGTGACCCGGCGAAGCCGATACACGACTGTGAACAGATCTGTGTCGACCAGGAGGACGGCTTCACGTGTACATGCCACGACGGATATCGACTGGACGGGAACATGAAAAACTGTTCAGGTATCCATTTTAGTTTCAACTGCCTTTTTAGCAGTTGCTCAACAATAGCACAGATAACGCCGCTATTCTATTAATAATGGAATAAATATACGTGTTACTACATTTTAAACTTCCTTGATATATTTATCTATAAGTGGCAATAACTAGCGTTGGACGGTGACACAGTTAAGGAACGTCGCACTCTGAATATAATGCATTATTTATTTATTAACCTTTATTTCAGGTTCAAGACCAGTATACATACAAATAAAAAATAATACATGAGTTTCAATATAATAAAACCAATATTTTATATAGAAATAATATAAGATTTAAAATCACCATTGTGCACACTAAACTGCTGTTGCCCATCAAGACCACACGCGTCCATTATCAATATCTATACAACTGCTCACGCATTTGATCAAAGCACGTTTAATGTAATAAAACACTTTTCTGAAACTATAAATATTCTTTCGCAGGAGAGCGTCAATGTATTTGTTAACAAACAGACATCCGGCAAAATATTGTTGTAGGCAACTTTAAGTATAAAACAAGTGCATACGTTAGAATGTTATCTATGATTAAGAACAATTGCAGGCAGGAAGTAATTTCAGTTTTATACCAATGAAACAGTTGTGAAATTGGCAAATAATACTGTTAAATTATGTTTTATAATATCTTCGTCTTCCACAAGATCATTACATATAAAATTACATTTAAATTGCAGGCCTTTTTCAACATATTGTTTTATGTACACATATCTGGACACCAAATGAAAGCCGTGAGGTTTGATAAACCACACATATCGACTTTAAGATGACCTGGGTTCGAATCGCATTTTTTTCTGTTAGGATATTGGCCGATTTCGCTCACGATACGTTGTCTTCGTATGTTCAGTTGTATAAATAATTAGTGTGGCTTCTCGCAATATAAGCTAGCGTACGATACTCAGGTGTCGTATTCAGGGGAAATGTAAATTCTCATTGTATATTTGCATCAGGCTGAAGCGGGTATTTACGATGTTGTAGACGTGGACGAGTGCGATGAGGGAACGGCAGGTTGCGACCAGAATTGTCAGAACACAAACAGCACCTTTGTGTGTTCTTGCGTCAAAGGCTACACACTCAATAATGACAACACATCTTGCTCCATCAGTAAGTCTTACTTATCACAAGGATTCGTCAAACAAAACACGCACCAACACCGGTCAGTCACCGGGTAGTTGCTACATGTGTGTGTGTGTGTGTGTGTGTGTGTGTGTGTGTGTGTGTGTGTGTGTGTGTGTGTGTGTGTGTGTGTGTGTGTGTGTGTGTGTGTGTGTGTGTGGGGGGGGGGGGGGGGGGTGTGGGTGTGGAGGTGGGTGTGGGTGTGTGCGTGTGCGTGTGTGTGTGTATGCCTATGTGCGTATGTGTGTACCTATGTGCGTGCATGCTTGCGTGCGTGTGTGTATGCATGCGTGCGTGCGTGCACGTTTGTCTAAAACTCTTAGCAACAAACCAGACACAAAGTGACTGTAATTTGTTACTACAAGGAATATGATGGTGTTTGTTTCTTGCCGTCAGTTCCAGGTAGCAACATGGTCGAGGAATGCAGAAAGCTCAACTGTGCGTACAGCTGCAGAGAAAATTACGTCAACAACTACGTGTGCTTCTGTAAATCCGGGTATCGTCTCGCCAGCGATGGCAAGTCGTGTGAAGGTGATTCATATTTCTTCCTGGAAATAAGTACCCCATAATTTGCAAAAACTTTGTCGTTTTGAATTCACGTCAGTAATGAATTATTCATCAAGCAATAGATTATACATGTTATTTACCTGTCAATAAACTATTCTCCGAATAGTTAGGCCGACCCACTCAGCCTCCGTAGGCTTGGCGACTTCGCCGACGAATGCCGAGTTAGTGTCACGAGAAAAATAAAAAATAAAAAAATAATATATATAATGCAACAATCCAAGAAACCAGAACGTCCATCCGGTCAAAACTTGATGTTAACTTTTGTCTAAGATACCGAATCGAAATCACAATCCTAAAGTGCAAGTTGTTCTGATTAACCTTCCAGACGTGGACGAATGCTCCAAGGATACAAACGGTTGTACCCACAACTGCTCAAATTTCGCCGGTGGCTTCAACTGTAGCTGCAACGATGGCTTCCAACTGATGAGAGACAATAAAGGGTGCAAAGGCAAGTTACAAACTCTAGCTATATTTGCTTTGCATCAAAATGAAGCGTTTACAAAAATAAAAGATGATAAGCGTGTTGGCAGTTGCACCGAGAATGCCTGGTAATAGGCATTAGCAGCAGCAGCGGCAGCGGCGGCGGGCGACGAGCAGCAGCTGCAGCAGAAGCAACAGCAACAGCATCATCATCATCATCAGCAGCAGCAGCAGTAGCAACAGCAGCAGCAGCAACAACAACAGCAGCAGCAAAAACAACAACAGCAACAACAACAACAACAGCAACAGAAACAACAACTGTAGCAAATGCAGCAGTTATTGAAACAACTGGTAGACTATATTGCTTTTGCAGAAACAATTATATCAGTTATCAATACATGTGCGTGCGTGCGTGCGTGCGTGCGTACGTGCGTGCGTGCGCGCGAGCGTTGGTTTATATGTATATTATTGTTGCTCTATTTGGCAAGTCGATGGAATTGCAGCTACTATTTCGAGGTTGATCGGTATTTCGTAGCAATGGCGGAACCAGAACAAATATGACGTCAACAGTCGTAGATGTAGCAACGCAAGGACATGTGGGTTTTGTTGCAGCCTGTCCGAGCGGCACGTGGGGCAAAGATTGTCTACGTGACTGTAACTGTCGCGACAGTGATACCAATTGCAGTGAGGCAACCGGCTGTGCCGAGTGTCCGGCCGGCTTCAAGGGCGGTGACTGTCACGACGACATTGACGAGTGTACTGACAACAACCCTTGTGACAACCACGCCACGTGCAACAACATCATCGGCACCTTCAAGTGTGTCTGTCAGGCCGGGTTCACGCAGTACAACGCCACAGTGTGCAAAGGCATGTATTTATATGTTCACTGTTAAGATATGTTCAGTTCAATTGTGTTCACTGTGAAAACATTAGTGCATTATACTCACTACATTATACTCACTACATTATACTCACTACATTATACTCACTACATTATTTTACTCCGTTCGGAACACCGCAGTTACAATTGTAAAATCTCCAAATCTATAGTTCGCCTTCCAAATGGTCAGCTTGATTTAATTACCATATTTTATAAGAAAGAACGATTTACATAAAACCATTACTTTTTGTTGTTTTTGTGGAGAACAATATCATTAACAATGGCATGTGTCGCATGTTTTTGTAATATCGTTACACAATGGTCAACTGCAGTTGCCAATGTTGGAAATAAAAATATGTTATTTCCGTTAACGTTGAATTTGATTTCGGATGTAGATTTGGACGAATGTGAAAGTGACCCGTGTGAGAACGGAGGCGAGTGTCACAACGGAAACAACGCCTACACATGCTCGTGCATGCCGGGATACAATGGGACCAACTGCGAGACAGGTAAGCAACTACAACATTATGGAACGTTTTACAATTCAACATTTAATGTAATGTTGCACACCCATAGATACCCGCAAGCAACAGCACGTTGTTTATTGTATGTTTTGTTCTGAGTAAGTGCAAGCGAGCACTTATCAATGTCTTGGTTATACGGATTACTTATAAAACGAACGCATGGATATTAAATACACAATAAAGTGATACGACCTGATTAATGCAAGCACCACATAATGTGATTTTTTTTATTAGTGTTTACCATGCTGTGTTCTTCACTACAGCCAACACAATTTCCTAATATAACATTTTAAAACAAATTCACAAATAATATTGTATACATATCATACCATAATGAACATAACTGTCGAGGCTTACAAGTGCATTGTAACTGGCAGTGAATTACATTTGTAGATATCGACGAGTGTGTTAGCTCACCGTGCAGAAACAATGGCACTTGTTTGGATCTGGTCAACAAGTTTCGATGCGCTTGTGTTCGAGGGTTCACGGGTAGACTCTGCGAGACAGGTAACTTGTTGTGTAGGCTTCTTAAAGACAATTCCCATTAGTTCTATAGAGATGGTTGTGAGAATCTAATTGATTGAAATATATTATAAAGCATATTTTATGGTTGTGATGCACATGCTTAATAGTGTATGTTTGTTTGTTTCTTTCTTTCTTTGAATTGTGGCGTTTGTGTAGTTGAGATACATATTGGAGTTTGGCAATATTTGAAAAAGTACATTTGTTATTTAAATATTTTAATTCTACGTTAGACTAATCAGAGGTTAACAAACGCATCAAGTTTAAATACGTTTTCCAACTTATCAATAACGACCACGTTTCGAAACCTATACTGTCTGTAGTGATTCATTCTGGATCATGTATATCCATAAAAACTATTTTATGTATATATTTTAGTATAATTGAATGTTCCATTCAATGAACCATTAAATATTGACATTCGAAGGGCGATATATGTCAAGTGTGTATGCATCAACGGTAGTAGAAGTAGTTGTGTGATTCCACCGTATTTCAGAGATCAACATCTGCGACAGTAGCCCGTGCAAGAACGGGGGCAACTGTAGTCAGGCCAACGGCAAGTACAAGTGTCAGTGTGAGCCGGGATACGACGGACTCAACTGCCAGAGAGGTTCGTTATCTATGTGCGGTAACTTATGACGTAGGTTCGTCATCAATGTCTTCATCTGTTCCTTTACTAACACACGATCATCACCGATACGCCGCTCAACATCAAATATGTTGATACTACTAATGTAGTCTTAACTCACCTCACCTTACCGTACACCAGAGAGGAATTCAAGTGACACAAGGAGTTTTGTCAGTGTGGCAAGAAATCAACTCCCTTCATGCATTCTGTACCGTTCTGGCAACGTTCCATTCTTATATGTGAAGCTGGTGCTCTTTTCCTGGATACTGGTGTTGTCGATCCACCGTAATTTGTGCCGTCCTCTCGGCCTCGTCCACGTCATCTTCGTGCATAGAATCATCATCTCAGTACTAACTATAGCGGTTATTATTGTTATGTGTACACTGTATCAATATGTGTGGTCTATAAATGATGCAATAAACTTCTTCGTAATGGTTACAAATAGCTAATGGCTTACGCACATATATAGATCTATATTCATGTGAATGTGTAAGGGTATGCAGATATAAAACGCACTACGTTTTATTCAGACTTCGACGAATGTTCAAGCAGCCCGTGTCAGAATGGGGTTTAACATGTTGTCGTGTCAGTGCTTGCCTGGATACACCGGGACTGTCTGCGAAACAGTTCGGTGTCAGAAAAAAAATTTCGCCACGAAATACAAAACTGCAACAACATTTCAGATGCTAACTTATGCGGCACGATTATTGTTGTGTAAGACGTTATTGTTGTGTAAGACTAATGCCATAATAAAAAATCGGAGAACATAAGCTAAATGGCTTTACTGTCATTTCAGTCTGGGTTATTATTTCTTGCTTGTGATAAAATTCCTGTATGGACCAGTTTTGTCATTTGAATAGGTTGAAACAAACATAGCTACACAATGAAATAGATACACACTGAGGTGTGTAGTTCTGATCAATAACAGCTAGATACAAACTGAGGTGTGTAGTTCTGATCAATAACAGCTAGATACACACTGAGGTGTGTAGTTCTGATCAATAACAGCTAGATACACATTGAGGTGTGCAGTTCTGATAAATAATAGCTAGATACACACTGAGGTGTGTAGTTCTGATCAGTAACAGCTAGATACACACTGAGGTATGTAGTTCTGATCAATAACAGCTAGATACACACTGAGGTATGTAGTTCTGATCAATAACAGCTAGATACACACTGAGGTGTGTAGTTCTGATCAATAACAGCTAGATACACACTGAGGTATGTAGTTCTGATCAATAACAGCTAGATACACACTGAGGTATGTAGTTCTGATCAATAACAGCTAGATACACACTGAGGTGTGTAGTTCGGATCAATAACAGCTAGATACACACTGAGGTGTGTAGTTCTGATCAATAACAGCTAGATACACACTGAGGTATGTAGTTCTGATCAATAACAGCTAGATACACACTGAGGTATGTAGTTCTGA
Source organism: Lamellibrachia satsuma (assembly GCA_033239005.1). Taxonomy (NCBI): domain Eukaryota; kingdom Metazoa; phylum Annelida; class Polychaeta; order Sabellida; family Siboglinidae; genus Lamellibrachia; species Lamellibrachia satsuma. The sequence goes on along the minus strand of BSQZ01000049.1, from coordinate 3,823,942 downwards.
TCAATAACAGCTAGATACACACTGAGGTGTGTAGTTCGGATCAATAACAGCTAGATACACACTGAGGTATGTAGTTCTGATCAATAACAGCTAGATACACACTGAGGTATGTAGTTCTGGTCAATAACAGCTAGATACACACTGAGGTGTGTAGTTCTGATCAATAACAGCTAGATACACACTGAGGTATGTAGTTCTGATCAATAACAGCTATATACACACTGAAGTATGTAGTTCTTATCAATAACAGCTAGATACACACCGAGGTATGTAGTTCTGATCAGTAACAGCTAGATACTCACTGAGGTGTGTAGTTCTGATCAATAACAGCTAGATACACACTGAGGTGTGTAGTTCTGATCAATAACAGCTCGATGCACACTGAGGTGTGTAGTTCTGATCAATAACAGCTAGATACACACTGAGGTGTGTAGTTCTGATCAGTAACAGCTAGACACACACTGAGGTGTGTAGTTCTGATCAATAACAGCTAGATACACACTGAAATGTGTAGTTCTGATCAATAACAGCTAGATACACACTGAGGTGTGTAGTTCTGATCAATAACAGCTAGATACACACTGAGGTATGTAGTTCTGATCAAAAACAGCTACACACACCCTGAGGTGTGTAGTTCTGATCAATAACCGCTACAGGAACACCACTAACAACAGTAGTCTAAATTGACACTAACTCGCTTCAACTGGATTATACTGGGTTCAGGTACAACATCGGTAAGACAGTGTTGACGGTGCCGTTATTAGCCAGTTCAAAGCGTTGATACCAAGATTGATTATTTCAAAGTTTGGGAATTTGTTTTTCTTTCGTTGAAATGTTGGATTAATTGCAATCTAATTCTGACTTGACATCGTAATAGTGATGCCATTGTATTGCTAATTAGTTAATTAGTTGCGATTTGAATACGATGTGTTGTATGCCAACTGTAGGATCCCTGTGCACGGCGACGCCATGTCTCAACGGAGGAACGTGTCTGGAAACCAACGATACACGCGTGTGTAGCTGTGTAACAGGATACACTGGCGAAGACTGCCAGTCAGGTAAGGTGGAAGACACATGTGTCTCACTTGGTGTTTTATAAAAGTATAATACGTCTTCTACAATTTCTTATGTCATGCATTGGTGTGCATGCGTTCAATCAGTATGTATGTATGCTGAACAGTCACGTGACGAAAAGTAACATTCAATATACAATTAAAGCAACACATGCTTCCAAATGTGTTGGTTTAGCACACAAATTTATGCATTTACACATTTCTTCTGCATTTACACATTTCTTTCTTTGCAGACATCCTAGAGTGTGAGAGCACTCCGTGTCAGAACGGTGGGACGTGCAACGAAATGGTCGGTGTCTACAACTGCAGCTGTCCGGCCACCCACGACGGCCTTAACTGTGAACACGGTGAGACGGATTACCAAACTCTGCCTTTTGTTGCTGCATATACATTTTGCATTGTTATAATCGGAAGTGTATATCATTATCATCAGCTGTCAACATTATATTGGCCACACAATTGACCAGAACGCGGACATTGCCAAACAGCTACGAGTATTTATGTTTTATTAAGGCACTACGAAATAATAATATTATTATTAAGCAATAATAATTATATGCTTTGGGAAAATAGCATCAATCAAAATGTCGATATCTAAATGTAGATGTCCCTTATGATATATTTATTTTGGGAATGCTTAAGTGAAGAATATTGCTCATGATAATATATGTGATTGTTTCAACACTAACGTGTTTACTTTGGCATACCATTTCATTTACTCACGTCGAATGTATAGTATAGGAAAAACGTAATATGGAAACGTGGCAAAGTGGATCGATGTGGCATAGAACAAACTGACGATTAATATAAAGAAATACTGAGAAGAGAGAACACAAGCTGGACTGAGCAGGTCACAATCACTGAAGTTCAAAATCGTGGCGAAAGAAAGTTCAAAAGGGCAAAAGAGGCAGGGAAGACAAAGAGCCACGTGGAAAGACAACATCAGGGCGTGGACGGGGAAATGGACGTATAAAGATCAGCTAAGAACGGCTCAGTGCAGACATGAGAAGTGGTTAATGAGAGGCCGCCTTTCAATTGGAGATGGCATCAAACGATGATGAGAAATCAATAAATATAGGTTTCAAAAGCATTCAAGAGCGACTAGGTACAACATAGACGTTTGTGTGTGTGTGTGCGTGTGTGTGTGTGTGTGTGTGTGTGTGTGTGTGTGTGGGTGCGTGCGTGCGTGCGTGCGTGTGTGCGTGTGTCTGTGTGTGTGTGCGTGTGTGCGTGTGTATGCGTGTGTCTGTGTGTGTGTGCGTGCGTGCGTGTGTGTGCGTGTGTATGCGTGTGTGCGTGCGTGTGTGTGTATGTGCATGCACGTGCGCGCGTGCATGTGTGCCTGTGCGTGCATGTGTGTATGTGGTGCGTGCGTGCGTTTTCATATAATCACGTTTCAGACTTTGCATTTCTTCTTTTTCCAGAAAATGAGATGACAGACTCAGGTTAGTTTGTTTTGTTTTAAATTCGATCGTACGGCTCACCATATTTCAAACCAACACAAGATGGTGTGATGTGTTGTTGTATTGATAACCACATATTGTTGCATAGGCTACCCCAGCCGGTAACATTACTAATGTTACACTAGTAACTAGAGCAATGCGTTATGCCATTCAAGCAGACATCAATTGTTTTAGTTTTAACTATTTGAAAATATGGTTGTGATGTATTTGTATGTACTATAAGAAAATTTATCGATGCTTAGAAACACGTTACTTCCGATGTATGTATGGCACAAATGTTTTTGCATGACACCATAAAATAAGCATTTTTTTTCTTCCAGAAAAAGAGTTGACACACTCAGGTAAGTCAAGTTTCCTTTAAATTGGATTATATGGCGCGGATGGTTTCTAGAAGCTAAATAGTCAAATATAACTGGTCAGACACGGTGATATATTGAGTTGTTCTATACTACAAACTTAGCATTGTATCACAATAAATAATTGTTTTGTTTTATTTAACTGTTATCCTGATATTTATTATTAAGTGTATTTATGCTACCTTTCCTTATTTCACTAATGTTTTTTATTATTTTAAGATATCACAATCATCGTACGTGTTCTTCTGCAGGTGTCGCATGGCTGCCCATCGTGCTTGGTACTACAGTTGGCCTTGTGGCTCTCATTCTTGTCGTCATTCTGGGCGTCTTCATCGTGCGCACGTGCAGAAGTCGTCGAGGCCGCGGTAGTGTCCCGCCGGAGAGCGAAACCACCATCAGCTACAGGTGCCCACGCACGCACGCACGCACTCACCCACTCACTCACTCACTCACTCACTCACGCACTCACACACTCACGCACGCTCGCACGTACGCCCGCACTCAAGCAACATCAGCAGCAATATTGACATGACAGGCTACCTTTAATCCTCTCTTAGTGTCATTGTTATCATCACATTGAGCGTAATAACATTGCTTTGAGCGACTTAACGACGACAAAGTGCTATTGCTACATTATTGAACACAACATTGTACAATATTGCATAATTCGTAGAGAGGCACAGTATGGTAAGATAATATGTCGACTCCCTCAGTTTTTTGTCTAGACCTCTCTGTTGGCCTAAAAACAGGTGTGTGGTGATTTTTTATTTTTTATTTCTAACAAGTCTGTGTTTGACGTTGCTGCAGCCCGACTTTCTCGAAACGACCGATGTTCTGGCAGCGACGTACCCCGACCATGCCCGAAAACATTGGTGTGGTCGAACAACAACGCATGAACATAGTCAGCAGAGCTATGAGGAACGCGGCAAACATCGTGAGTTGTCGCTTCTTTCGATACAAATAATACTATGCATGTTAACGTAATTCATTAGTAACTGTGCATGACAGATGAAATAATTAACCGGTTTGGACAATATTGCTCCACAATATGAAAGATTACATAATAAAATAAAACGACTGGGTGAACATCCCTATACCTTAGTGCATGGCATAAAAGGTTTGTTTGTACAGTTCATATATATATATACCATATAATGGCCAATAGAAGCACACTACCTAAGAGAAACGTCCCTTTTCAGAAGTGAAACCATGAGCGAAAACATTATATTTTCTGGACAGAAGAGAAGCAGTTACCTATACACTGGCAACAGAACCATGTGTAAAGATCAGTAATGTATTCAAACCTGTCCATATATACAATAGTACGTGTTCCTATTTATCGTACTTGCGTACACTTGATTAAAAGCGCTATATTTATTATCTCACGCCACTTTCAAGAAGTTCTTCCAGACCTGCAAGGTAGATACATTGGAATAACCGTGACTCCATTGTGACACCAACCTTATTCAGAACGCCCAATCTATGTTTACCCTAAAAAGGTTGTTTTGGCACATTGGTAGGTAGTCGCAAACTCGCAATACAAAGTATCATGGTTGGCCTTTACACAAGAGCTGGAACTACGCTTGACTGTCGACAGACCTCGCCTGTGTTTCCTTGTTTGTGCTCACACACATTCCTGTTGTAGGACTGGAGCATGATGCGTAACTTCGCGCGACGCAACGTGGTCCAACAAGACATTAGTGGGTTAGTTTTTCTTTTTTATACATAGAAAAATGACGACCTACTGGATAAAGTTATAGACTAGTAATACAGTAGTCTTAGATTCTTTAATCCTTGGTTATTATATATACTTTAAGGTACCAGGTATGATCGTTTTGTATCGTTAATTGTATTATGTGGTGTCCTATGTCCAAATTGTTTTAGTATAATTCGATCGTTATATGTTTAAAACATTTAATATCGACCTTGCTGCTCAGCCCGCAACGCAAACACGATATTTGAGTAAAAAATACAAATTACACAGATACACACAAATTATATACAAACAAATTGTGGTTAAAACATTAAAACACATTAGAACTGCTAAGACGTTAGGACGGATATATGGTATACTATATTAAACGATCTTATGACAGCAACGACCACTTTATTCCTGTAAGCCTACCTAATTGATGGCAGCATTTAGTCACCGTAGACATTTATACTTAACAGGTTTATACGCCCGATCGGTGCCCCAAATGGTCGGGCGACACCGTGTCGCATGGAGATGCGCACTAAATTATGTGTGCGTTTACACGAGAGACGTATCTAGACACTGCGATTGCGACATATTGGCGCAAATCCCGGCAAATAATGGGATCACTTTTTGTTGTTATCTTCTGAATAGAATGCACGTGCCCTTCAGCCAAAACGAGATACCACCCCTTTGCACAACATCTGGTAGTTTTGTAATAGGGTCTACAAATGTTATGTGCTAGAGATTGGTGGTAGGGAAAATATAACTACCCGAGTCGGTCGGACAGGTTTGCTTTGATCAGCGGCTTTCGTTATCATTATATTACTGGGAAAGTGGTGCTGTCCTTTTACAACGGACTATTTATATGTGACAGTGACATATTTAGGGCATTTTCCCTGAATGCTTACGTTTTGATTTTAGTACATCTTCAACAACACAATTCTTTCTTATCAGTACAATTCTCTAAAAGAAGACCTCCCACAATGCCGGGTGTAGACATAGTCCCCTATGGTTGACCATTCACTGCAGTGTATCAACAATAACGTATTGTTTAATTCTTGTTGGTTGTGTTTGTAGTCGTGGACAGAACCAGGGTAATCGGCCATGATGAATCACGTGGAAGGAAAAGCGGAGTCGACGACGGACCATGGCTCGGGTACAACGTAGTCGGGCTGAACGAAGACTGTTGAGAACAGCGCGCGATTGTTCACATTCTTTTGATGTCTCTCGCGCCAAGCCACTGTAGGCCCTATATCACATAACTCGCACAATATATCGATTATTTCGTAGCACCAAGAGACTTGTCCACATTGCTTTAGTACCACTATGGATACTGAAAAATCCGGTACTTCTGATTAGATTATAATGACTCAGCATTTAAAAAGAATCTAAAACAAATTCGTATTTATGTCATATTTTGGACGAAATTGTGTGTTAATTGGGACATAAGGTTACGATGTTCACGTTTCGCGTCTTTGTATCATCAGTTTGAATTGAATGCATATTTTTAACAAAGAACACAGCAAGCACGCGGAATACCCGCAGTAGCGAGATTAGCATAGAACACACGTGGTGAAAGTTAGAATAAGCGAATGACACAGGAAATTATAATATTTCCGCCGTAGTTATTAGGTTATTAACAATGACTAATAGTATGTACCTTTGGTTATGTAGCTTTGCAGTAAGTATAATTAATTTGTATTTAACTAATACTTACGATACACTTTATTGATTGTATATATTCAAGCAAGGCTTCGGACTATCATATCCTATATTCGTGTTTATACTATATTTTTGATGAATTTGTGTGTTGATTTGGAAAATGGGTTACGATGTTCATGTTTCGCGTCTTTGAATCATCAGTTTGAATTATATGTATGTTTTTTAACAAATAACACAGCAAGCGCACGGTATACTCCCAGTAGCAACATTAGCACATAGCACGCGTGGTTAAAGTTAGAATTAGCTAATGACAAATGAAGTTTTAATATTTCCACCTTGGGTAATAGGTTTTTAAGTTTTTAACAGTGACTAATTGTGTGTACTGTTTGCTATGTAGCGTTGCAGTGACAATAATTATTTCCACCGTGGGTAATAGGGTTTTAAGTTTTTAACAGTGACTAATCGTGTGTACTGTTTGCTATGTAGCGTTGCAGTGACAATAATTATTTCGTATTTATATAATACTTACAATACGCCTGACTTATTATATGTATTCAACCAACGCTTCGGCCTATCATATCCTATGTTACTTTCAGCGATTACTGGAACATTTTATGTGATTTACATATAATATTGTATGCAGCTGATTTGTCGGGGGTGCACTAATAAAATAATTAAAATACCAAATTACTGCTGTTTTCATTGGGCATGTCAGGTTTATCTTATTCATAAAGGATAAGAAACGCCTTTAAGCTAAAGCTACAGAAAGGGCAGACATTCATATCTACATGCACCACTGACTGTACGTGCATCACTGACTGTACGTGCTGGACGGCAGTTAAAACTGTTTAGCTTTCTGTCTATGCCCACGATTTACGGACCCAAAACGACGGTGTATTTAAACCCTATTTTTAATACGAATTTTCACAACTACCACAACCATTGAAGCTCTCAAAACTACAAACATTGAAACTACTACAACCACAACACTTGAAGCTCCTTCGACATATGAAGCCAAAACAACTAAAATTCATACAACCACAACAATTGAAACTCCTACAAACACAACAACTGAAGTTCCTGCAACCACAACAATTGAAGCTCCCACAACGAAAACCATTGAAACTCTGAAATATATATATATATATATATATATATATATATATATATATATATATATATATATATATATATATATATATATATATATATATATATATATATATATATATATATATATAACTTTACATTATATTAATTCAAATAAATTGAAAGTGAATAGTAATAAAGTTAAATAAGTTTAAAGTAAATAGCAAAAATGGCATCAATACATATCTAGCATAACATGCACACACATTTAAAGAGAACATATCCGGTTTTAAAAGAATAGTCTGAAGCTGCATCTCGAAGCTGTTACGGCACTCTGTGGCAAGCATGGCAAGAGGTAGATTGTTCCAAAGGCGCGGAGCTGCGTACAAGGAAGTTTTGTCCCCTTGAGTACAGACATCCAGCAGGTAAGCGTCGGGGGTAGAGGGAGGGGGGCGGAGACGGAGAGAGAAACACAGACACAGAGACAGCTAGGGTCAATATTTGTATGAGCAACAAAGCACTTTTGAAGTGAGTAACCTGTCCCTCACAAATAGCCCATCTAGGATCTCGCGAAGTCAATCATGGCAACGCAATAATTTTACTTATTTCTATGAGGAGGCGCAACATGTTACACTCGGAAAAAAAATCAGATTTCAGCCAGAGCGGTCATACGGCCCAATACCCCCTAAGTAATCCACTGTCCTATGTATTTTAGCAGTGGATATCTAAACTTTAAAGTGGGGGAAAGTAACCCTAATTTGTGCACTATGATATAGCGTGGTTAGTACCTTGAGCCACTCACTAGAGACCACTAGGATAGCAGAGGCACTCCCAGAGAAACTAGTTGGACGGGTTTTAGTGAATGACCAGCGCAGTGTGTCCTGGACCGGAGATGTGTGCAGACGGTAATACTCTATGTTAAACATGTTGGCCTTCTCGCGGATCAGCTTTACATTTTTACACCCTGGAGAGTTAGTTTTGCCACATTTATACATATGTATATTTACCTTTTAATGATGTAGGCTTGGTAAAACTGTATTTTAGATTACATGTTTGAATAGGCCCTTCAGCTACGGGCGTGGCAGTGTCTATGCCCGTTGAATTCAATGTCATTCGTGCATGCCTAGGCAGGGTCATACCTTGAAACTTAAATACTTCAATAAATACTTAGTATATAATCTGCACGAAACTAATTGTTTGTTATGTTATATTGTTATGTTTTATGATATATGATTGGTGATTTGTGATTTGTGAAAGTAAATAAAAAGTTATTTGTAACCTTGGTTAATTTGTTAAGTGTGTCTAGCACTAACTAATGCTAACACGTGGTGCGGCTATTTCTGTTCAACTAGTTAGTAATGCGGCGCTCGTTCAATTACAGTGTCACCGTGGGTCTGAAACACACGTGCATTCATCTGGCAGCTCCTACTTCGGTCACTCCAGACAATGGTGGGTAGTATTGCGTAACGCATTAGACAGTTTCAGCAGTTTGTTCGCTCTACGTATTGCTAGCTCCGTAACTAATAGGCACTCACGTCAGCTGGATTTGCCGGACACCTGTGGTCCATAAGCTTCGCGCCGAGATACTGATACGTAAACACAGATACCATTGTATTCATTAGTGAATACGTGGATACTTATCAGTTTGCAGACGTTATTTCAAAGTAGACATGTTTACGTTTTACATGCGATGTAAGATAGATATCTAAGTTATAGTTATAACTTACCAGGACAGGGAGAACACCACTAATTTTTTTTACTACCTTTTATACTTTTAAGAACGATAATGGGAGGGACCTCAACCTAAGTCCCACCTGTTTTGGGGAGGGGCAGCCTCCCACCAGTTTTGAGAGCACTATCTCCCACCAATTCAACCTCCCACCAATGTTGAGGCTAACCTACCACCATTTTTGAGGACCCACGTCGCACTTCCTGCCAAACGTCGAAACACTAGTGCTGAATTGGCAAGTTAATTGCTTCAAAGTTGTAGCTAAAACTCCATTACGGCTACGTATAAGATAAGTTTATCTTATTTGGTATATAAGTTGCATTGAGATACCTTGGGAGTAATTTTTTTTTATTTAACTTTGTCTCTCAGTTGCTGCAATGACTGAGCGAATTAATTGCTATGGTTTTACTTGACTACATCCGGGAAAGTAAGGTCTGACATATATAGCTAAATTCAATGTTTGTGATGACAATTGCATTAAATATATCATGCTTATTATTGAATACGTTCTATTAAGACATACATTAAGTATTTTGTTACCCGGGATATTTCATCACAAACGGTTTACGCATCCATACATTGATACGTCTTTTCGAAATTTTTTGTGCAGCCTGGTTTATTTTAGTCATGAAGTTATCCAAACCCGGTCACAGACTGACGCTTCAATGCAGCCAATCCCAGCCCAAAATAGCAACGTATTTCGATTTATTTAAGTGGCGCGATCTGGCGGATAGTCTAAAAATACATTGGATATCATGCGTGACAGTACTGTTCTCTGGTTTCCCGTATTTAATCAACTAATTGTGGAACCAGGATCTTTAAAAAGTGCTACTTGGTTGTCCCCCCTTTCTACATCCCCTAGCCCCACTAAATCGCATTACAACATTTCTTCTCTCTTTCCTGCTGCCAAAGATTACCTCCAAAATAACAAAATCTTCAACCAAATGTAGGTGGTCATTAGATAGAAGAAAAAGATGACCATATCAGAAGATAATGTTACTGTGCTGTACACATATTTACAGTTGCATTGCTGGTTGACAACATAGGCACATGTCAGTGACAGTATGATCCCTCGTACTTGAAGACATTGTTTTAGACACCATTATGACGGGGTGTGTCTTGCATGTCGATACAATATACACCCTGATTAAGAGCTTCTGTTGATGGACTATGCATCCCGCGAACAAATGGACTTAACAAAATAAACATGTTGACTAAACATCGCAAGAAAACAACAACACGCACACGCACGCGCGCACGCGCGAACGCGCACACGCGCACACGCACACTCGCACACACACACACACACACACACACACACACACACACACACACACACACACACACACACACACACACACACACACACACACACACACACACACACACACACACACACACACACACACACACACACATATATATATATATATTATATATTATGTATGGATTTATATATTACGTATGTATGTATATATGTATGTATGTACGTACATACGTATGTATGTGTGTATGTATGTATACGTGCATATACGTGCATATGTGTGCGTGTGCGTGTGCGTGTATGTGTATGTGTGTATGTGTATGTGTATGTGTGTATGTGTATGTGTATAGGTATATATATATATATATATATATATATATATATATATATATATATATTTCATTTATTATTTTTTTTCAGTGTGCTTTTTTAAATATACATTTAACTGTTTATTTTGAGTTTGAATGTTTCCAGAGTTGTTTGTGTTATAATCGTTTTTGCACCTACTTTAGATGTGACGATGCGACATATCCAGCTTCTCATTCCGGAACTGCTACTGCTGATGCAACCAAGTCTTACCGGCCTACGGATGACATCGAACGTCCTAATGGTGATCGACGCTGAGGTGAGAGTACTAATTTTTCCTTCAATCTCTCCTAACACGGATTAATAGACATATTTGTAAAACAGTGATGCAACACACATCATTTCATAAAATTAACTTGGGGAAGTAAACACTACATGTAATAATAATAGTCAAAACCTGAAATAATGAATGCCTTTCAACATTGTTTTTTCAATTTCCATTCAAGCGAGCTATGACACAGCTGGATCATATCTACTCCTGGATGGTAACAACGGATCGATATACTACATAAGTAGGTGGGGTGAGACTTGAAAAGGGCATTAAAAAAGCGTGTTGTTGCTCTTTTTTAATGATGATAACCATATAACTTTTATAGCGTTTATGCACTCTTATATACACAGTTGTGTAACTTAAGATAACATATACAAGTGAAAGCTTGGTTTTCTAAATTGAAGTATTGATTATGATTGTAGCTAAAGCCATATTAGTCTGGATGGATAGGGGTAGGACACAGCTAATTTCCATGATATGATCAGCACACAGCCTGGCTTGATGCCCTTGGCATCATTCAAGGTCATCTCCATAGAGAACGTGGAACCACACCTTCAGTATATTCAAAGTAACGGCTTTGGTAAGTCACATTGAGATGTTCTTGAATTACAAGCAATATATACTTAAGTAAATTAGTATATATTATGTTACGTAATAAAAAAAAATGAAATGTTGTATATACCTTCCATTGTGCTGTTTTCTAGAAAGTGCTGTCTGTGTGGAAATATGGATAACTATAGTTGCTATTCTTGATGTTTTATTGGAAAACTGGGCACCTCTTTGTTGTTAGTCAGGACACGCCTGTTATGTGAAGAAGAATGCTTTTATTTAATAAAAAATAGCAACTTCTGATAATTCTTACATCTGTAAATACAAATTATAATAATTGTAAATACATCGACCAATCAAAAGTGTGTAATGGATAGACAAAATCATGGCATACAATAGGAGCATACGTTGATGAGACAATAGGGTCATGAGACACACGTATTTAAGGTTGTATAGTCAAATTCGAGGAGCCATCTTATTTTTTTAGCAACTCAAATTACTGGGCCAGCAAATTGAATGTGTAACTGATGTGACTGCTTGAATAATAAATTGCTAACCGTAATTCAAGTATATGTCTCCAAAGACAGTCAAAATAAACCTCAGAAACTGGACAATTTGCAGACATTCTGTATATAATGCAGTAGAAGAACAATATCCAGGATATATTTTGTCTGATAAACAGTATTTCCGGAATAGTGTCCATGGATTTAATGATAGGATGTTGTCCAGATAATATTAGTAGGAATACAATCAGGAGGAAACGCTAACTTATATGAAGCGTACATTGCTAAACTTTTAGTACGTGTCACGCGTGACTGCACTACTCGCAAAAATTACCTTTCCGTGGTTATGCGACTGGGTCAATGAACATACCATGACTCGTTCTACTCATGTGCACACCGCTGTGTTCGTTAATCCCTGTTCATAATATAAGACATTTTGAAATCCAAGCTTAATGCACACAAAAAATTATCAGTTCTCACAGACAATTAAAACTGGATTGAATTACCAAAAATGGATCGAAAGAATAACTGACATTGTAGAGTGTACAGTGTCATTCTTAATAATTTTATATAGAGTAGATTGTTCAGCTAGTATGTAAGTTGTAAGAGAAGAAATAGAGACAATTACGGTCATAAATGTATGCACGTTAACAGGGCAGCTGAGATTGCATATGCATTGGATCAGATCACATTACGAGAAGAAGTTTCATAACGAGAAGAATCAGATACAGTACACAGAGATACGTGGCTGATTTGTTAGCATAATTATGTTGACAGATAAAAAAAATACAATTAGTCGGTGTCAAACAGAAGTTTAACATTTCTAGAATCCATCAAGCAGAAATTATTTTTGGCTTGTTTGGTTAGTTCTATTGTACAAATAAAAAAAGTTTAATTACAGTAATTTATACCTTTAAATTCTAATTTGGAACATCAACCCATGTTCAGTACATGTAATTTAATTATTAAGCTACTTCTGTTCCATTATTTCAAATCACAATGCAGGTGTTCCTGTCTCTACAATGAAGTAATTTATCTTGTTTGATTGATAATGAATTTTTTTTTAATATAGAGCTATAATGATACACTAATCCACAATACGATTTTTTTTTATAAAATATTATATTGTAAAAAAACTAAAAAAAACTCGGTCGGTAGAGCATGTTTCTTTGGTGTTGACGAACAAATATTTATTCATGATATTTCTTCCACACAATGTTAGAACGCCAGACTCGACTGAGGGATCCCGGGTTCAAATCTAATTGCTGCCCTATCAAAGCTTTGACAATTTTGTTCCCCCACATTACGACAGTTCACTCAGCTGTAAATGAGTACCCAGGTACAGACAAGGGTGGAAATGTGAACGAATAATCTTCGCCCTGTAATTGCAGCATGGCTGACTGTTTCCCAGAGAAGTTCAGAAGGTGTTGGAATGCAAAAGCAGCCAGGGGGTGAACTGTTAAGCACGTTGACCAATCCCAAGGACTGGACACAGTGCTGTGTAAACATAAACATACCTTTCCTTGAGGTCTTTTTACAGGTGCTGCTGCAGCCAGCAATTGGTGGACCAAGAGTGAACAATATCAAGGGTCACTTCAATCGGATCGCTGTTGCCTATCCCCACTTTGTGTGGTAGTACAGGTTGGTGTCATAAGTAGACATAACCACCTTCCAAGCAGGCCATTCATAGTCCTCTTGCAAATTCGTTGGACTATGAATGGAACAGATATTGCAAAAACTGTAACGATGAATTATGGGGAAGGGGAGAATGTCACATTAGATTGAGAAACTAATAGTGGGTCCAAGAAGTATATGGAAGGAGACCATTTCCTTGCTGAAGCTATCAGCCGCATTTGATACCATTGGGCAGAGGACTACTTATTAAAAGTGTGTCAGTGTGGTGTGGCATATCTGAAACAGAGCTGGTTCTCATAATATTTAACTGATATATACAAAAGTATGAAAATAGCGAATTGTTTCTCAGCTGCGCTCCCTACTTCACGTAGTGTTCCTCAGGGTGTTTCACTCTCTACACTACTCTACTTGGCTCAGTTATCCAACATCACAACTTGGATCACCAAGTGTATGCTAATAAATCACAGACCTATGCTATTTTGGCTACACGAGATACAAATCACTTCCAAAACTAGCTCAGGGATTGTCTCAACAAAATCTTCCACTGGATGAAAGAGACCACATTAAAGTCAAATGGAAGTAAATGCGAGTTTGTTATTATTGGTAGGGTAAATGTTGCATGTCTATTTTAATCGATTACGTGTGCACAATATGTTGCAAGACCTTTCCTTATGTTTCAGACTTTAGATTGCATGTAGAGAAGCACAGTTAAATCAAAACGTGTGGAAAGCATTAGATTAACAGTGTGACCTGGCTGTTCTTCGAAGAGAACAAATTTGCATGTGTGCTGGAGTGCCATAAAACACTAACATTATATAGCCTTTTTGTTTTGGGAGTGACGTAGAGTGATATAATGAAAGAATTGATTTACTAAAATGCAAGGAAGGACATCAACATAATAATTTACATGTAATTGATTACGGATTGACAGACATTTGCTACGATTACACTAAAACTGATGCCGATTGACCAACTAATGCGAATCGAGAATAATAACTTGAATCTGAATATGTAATGATCGATGTTCTTTTGTTTAAAAATAAGAGACCAATGACGTGAGTGACGCTTAGCCATTATCTGCTTATGGGACTGTATTTCAAGTCGCCGGCGGCTCGGGCAATCAGTGTTGCACCTCCTGTCGGTCGATGGAGAGACCAATCCACAGTCACCGAGTATCATATGGTTGCTTATCGAGCAGCTCCCAGGAGAGAGATGTGTCGTCCCCAGGACCACTGTAGTCCTCCACCCAAACTATCTAGAACGTTGGCCGTGTAACTGTTATGAATAACCCTGCATAACCCTGCTTTAGGAATACAACACACTCCAAGTGGAAAAGATTTATTATATTGCCAATAGTATCATCAAACAGTTGTGTTAACTGGTATGTCTGTTTATTATCTATGCATCTAGCAATTCCATCCGCCGTTACTTTGTTGAACAAATGCACATAACAGTTACGTTAGCCAACATTAAGTCAAAACGCCTAGAAAGTGTCTCGTCTCCTTGCCAGCAACAGTCTAGCCTCATTTTCGTGCGGCTAATACAGTCATGAGTTGCATCAGAAGCAGAAAAACATAGTTGTCACTAATAATTAATCTGTCCCAATACGTTATTCAAACCTCCATATGAAATTACCAATCGTTTGTAGAATGAATAAAATATGTATCAGGATTAATACCATATCAAATATGTGTACTCCGTAGTATCGATAGCATTTATCTACAAAGCTAAATAATGTTTATGCACAAACCTTCCGCATTCTGATGTGATCTAGATGTGATCAGCTTTTACATGGAACACCACAGGAAGCACGCAGCGTGTGCTGAAATGTTGAAACAGATAACATTCACATCAACACGGATGTAGCACACGAAATGCTATCTTGCACCCTCCTCCATATTTCTCCAATTGAGCATTCTTCAGTCATGGTAGGCCGTACACCGTATATCAATTTTTGGAAGAAGAAGCACCGACTTCGCATGGATTGCTATATAAGACACGCTAAATGCAAGAACTCCCCGCATGCTGGCTGGTAAACAGGAATGAACCCTTGTGGTCTGTTGTCAGTGCTGGCGGAGGTAATCAACGAACCACGACAGGCATTGTCCATGTGCTCGGACGGCGTTGTCCTGTTTACATCAGATAATCTTTTGCAGCACCACGCCACCTGTCAACGCCCTGAATGACGTCGTAATCCTCAACTAGAAGCGCAATTTCAATGTCGCAATTATTCTGGTATCCTAATTGTATCAACACATGCGTGCTGTTCTATTGAGGATACGTAAGCGTTCTGTTTACAGCAATTTTCTCAACACGGTTACACACATAACTAATAGTACGCGTCGACTGGTCTACGTTCAGTGGTCTGCAGTAAATGTGACTTAAATGTGGACAGAAAAGGACAGCCCCGAACATTGGACTAACCCCGCACACACACACGCATGCTTGAAGGATGGAGGCGGGGATGGTAGCAGGCAGGTGTAAGGCGGGAGAAGTGTTCTCGTGGTATCCAGTCCTTGGTATTGTTCAAAGTGCTTTACACTTCAAACCCTGGCAGAAATGTTCGCACGCACGCATGCACGCACGCACGCACGCACGCACGCACGCACATGCTGGTGTCAGCAGCATCATCAGCAGCAGCATTGACATGACAGGCGACGTTTAATCAACTGTTTGTCATTGTTATCATCACATTAAGCACTGTTTTGAGCGACTTAACGACGACAAAGTGCCACTGTTCAATACATTATTGAACACAACCTTGTACAATATTGCATAATTCACAGAAAGGCATAGTATGGTAAGAAAATATGTGGTCTCCCCCAGTTTCATTGTCTAGATCTCTCTGTTGGCCAAAAGCCAGGTGTTTGGTGATTGTTTCTTTATTTCTAAGAAATCTGTGTTTGACGTTGCTGCAGGCCGACTTTCTCGAAGCGACCGATGTTCAGGCAGCGACGTACCCCAACCATGCCCGAACACATTGGTGTGGTCGAACAACAACGAATGAACATAGTCAGCAGAGCAGTGAGGAAAGCGGCAAACATCGTGAGTTGTCGCTTCTTTGGCTACAAGTAATACGACCGCATGTTAATGTAATGCATTAGTAACTGTGCATGACCGATGAAATAATTAACCGGTTGGAACAATATTGCTCCACAATGTGAAAGATGGCGTAATAAGATAAACCGATGGGATGAATGTTCTTATTCCCACGTGCATGGCATACAAAGTTTGCTTGTATAGTTTATATCTATATGCCATATAAAGTCCAGCAGTTACATAAACATTGGCAACATAACCATATTTAAAGATCAGTAAAGTATTTAAACCTTTCCATGTAGACAATAGTACGTGTTTCTATTTATCGGACTTGAGTAAACCTTTGCGCTGTATTTATTAGCTTACGCCACTTCCAAGAAGTTCATCCAAACCAGCAAGGTAGATACATTGGAATAATTGTGATTTCGCTTTGACACAAACCTTGCACAGAGCGTCCAATATAATTTTACCCAAAAAGGTGGTTTTGATGCAGAATCGCAATACAACGTATCATGGTTGGCCTTTACACAAGAGCTGGAAGTACACTTGGTTGGCGACAGACCTCACCTCTATTTCCTTGTTTGTGCTCACACACATAGCTGTTGTAGGAGTGGAGCATGATGCGTAACTTCGCGCGACGTAACGTGGTCCAACAAAACATTAGTGGGTTAGTTTTTTCTTTTTACACATAGAAAAACGATATATATATTTATATATATCCAGTATATTTATATATTAACCGTCGAAATTATTTTAGTATAATTTGATCGTTATATGTTTATAAAGTTTAATGTCGACCTTGCTGCTCTGCATACGACTTAAACACGATATTTGAGACGAAACATTCAAATTAAACATATACGTTCAAATTATACCAACAAAATGTGGTTAACACGTTAAAACACATTTGAACGGTCACAACGTTATGCCGGGTATATGGTATACTACATTACATAATTTTATGACAGCACAGACCACTTTATTCCTTTAAACCTATGTAATTGATGGCAGCATGTAATCACCGTAGACAGTTATTGACAGGTTTATACGCCCGATTGCTGCCCCAACTGGTCGGGCGACACCGTGTCGCATGGAAATGCGCAACTAGACGTAACTAGACACTGCTATTGCGACATGCTGGCACCAATCCCGACTTCGACAAACAACGGAATTACATGTTGCCGTTACCTTATGAATTGAATGCACGTGCCCTTTCAGGTAAAACACGATTCCACCCCTTTGTACAACAGCTAGTAGTTTTGGTAATAGTGTCTACATGCGAGAGATTGGTGCATGGTAGTGGTAAATATAACTCAGCATCGGTCGGACTGATTTGTTTTGATCGGGGCTTTTTCGTTATTATAATATTTTGGGAAACTGCATGGCATTACCCTTTTAGAAGTGAGTATTTATGTGTGGTAGTGCGTTCCTAAACGCATATATAGATCACTTAAGTTAACTGAAATGAAACGATCAAGCTCATGGAGCGATCTAGCACAGGTTGACCTATGTTTACGTTTTGATTTTAGAACATCTTCAACAACACAATTCTTTCATAGCAGCACAATTCTCTAAAAGAAGACCTCCCACAATGCCCCGTGAACACATAGTCCCCTATGGTTGATCAATCAGTGCAGAGTATCAACAATAACGTATTGTTTAATTCTTGTTGGTTGTGTTGTAGTCGTGGACGAACCAGGATAACCGGCCATGACGAATCACGTGGAAGGAAAAGCGGAGCCGCCAACGGACCATGGCTCAGGTACTACGTAGTCGGGCTGAACGACGACTGTTGAGAATAGCGCACGATTGTTCGCATACTTTCGATGTCTCTCGCGTCAATTGCATCTTGGGAAATCTTGAGGAGAACACGGGATTGAATTTGGTGGATTTTATATTTGTCTAAAGCGTGGAATATTGATCGGATAAGTATTATTATTGCGTGTATATTAAACATAAACTTACAAGAGTCCTTGTTTAGTCAATAGTTGCTGTTAAAATTTAGCTATAGAAGTAATTTAGGGTAGTTTATGTCGTAGGTCTCCGAGGACTCGGTAGCGCGAGCGATAATTAAGGGTTGTTGTTTTCAGTTGATTGGGTACATAATACGAGACATAATATTATTGTAAATAATTTAGTACATATTAAATATTGAAAACCTGAATATTTTGTTTTAGCAACATTTATTGTTAAAAGTTAGCCGTAGGTAGTAATTCAGTGTTATTCAAATAAGGTCAATGAAATTTCGTTAGCGCGAGCGATATTACGTTTTGTTAGTCAGCTGTTACATAGAAAGTAAGTTGCAAGGCAGTAGCTGTAAATTTAATTAAGACATAAGTAACATACTATAAAGTGTGTATTACAACACAAAAACAATCTTTGTGAAGACTACCCAGTATAAATTGATTATAAACGGATTATAAACAAATACAAATTTAATTTCTAACATGGCGCCGTGCAAACGCCAAGTAAAGGCAAAACGTAATTTGATATGTTCTAGCTGCGACAGCTGGATAGACTTTGCAAAGTCCGGGTGTGTAAATTCGTGGGCGGAGGTGCAGGCGGATGATTTCCATTTCGTGTGTAGGGGGTGTACTACAGTCAAATATCTGCAGGAGCAGGTGATTGAACTAAGGCGTATGATTTTGATGATGACAGGGCAGGGTGAGACAGAAGTGAACAGAGGTGGTGAGAATGATGAGAGCAGAGGTGGTGAGACCGAGGAGAGCAGAGGTGGTGAGACCGAGGAGAGCAGAGGTGGTGAGACCGAGGAGAACAAGGAGAGCAGTGGCAATGTGAGGGAGAAAGCTGGTAAGAAGAAGAAAGATGACAGAAGACAAAGAATGCAACAAAAGAGAGGTAAGCGGGTGAGTGGAGAGGGATTGCCAGGTGGTAAGACGGTAAAGGTTGATGATAGGAGAGAAAGGGGGCATACTAGTAGTGTGCACAGGAAAGGAGCTTTGCCGATGTAGTATCACAGGGGAAAGCGAGGAAAGCCCGGGTATTTATGGGGGATTCCATCATTAGGAAAGTGGATAAAATTGTAAATAGAGGAGATGACATAACAGTATGCCTACCAGGGGCAAAAGTAGAGGATATAGCAGAGAAGGCAGGACAGGTCATGGGTGGTGGCACGGGAGGTGCTGTTCTCGTGCATGTGGGAACGAACAATGCAGATAAGGAGGGAACGTCAGCCATCATTGGTAAGTACAGGAGGTTGATCAAGACACTTAAAGAGGCACGAGTTGGGCAGATCGTATTGTCGGGGATATTACCAATAATGGGAGGCAGGGGTGAGGAATATAGGAACTGTAGAAGGATGGCGATCAACACACAGGTACGGAAGATATGTATGGAGGAGGGAGTAGGCTTCGTAGACATGTGGTTAAACTTTGTGGGAAGAGATGACTTTTTCATGAGAGATGGACTTCATCTGACAGGGAAGGGCGCTGCAGTTCTTGCGTGTGAGTTTGTCAGAGTTGTCGACGAGGGCACAGGTACCATAGATTATTTAAACTAGATGCGCAGGTGGAACTGACAGAGAAAACTCAAAGGAGTACTACTACAAATACACATCCAAAGAAATGTTCACCAATAATTTCAGACAATGAACTTAAATGTGTATGCTTAAATGCCAGGAGCATAGTAAGTAAAAAAGTGAGTTAGACATTATGGTAGCAGATATTGATCCTCATGTAATAGGCATCACAGAATCATGGGAAAATGAAGATATAATAGATGCTGAGTTAGCACTGACAGGCTATGTAATGTTTAGGAAGGATAGACGAGAAAGAAGGGGAGGTGGAGTAATTTTGTATATTAAAGAATCTATCCAAGCATATGAAATTACACTGAAAAGTGAAGCAGATAGTGTGGAAGCAATTTGGTGTAACATAGTTACCGGGAACTCAACATTAACAATAGGAGTAGTTTATCGTAGTCCTAACATAGGACAAGAGGAAGATATAAAATTACAAAAGACGATAAGGGAGGTGAGCAAGGGAGCATGTGTTATAATGGGTGATTTTAACCATGGCCATATACAATGGGAATCATTAGAGAGTGCTGGAGGTGACGACCATCAGTTTCTACTTCTAACACAGGATTGTTTCCTTACTCAACATGTGTTGGAACCAACCAGAGGTGGGAATGTGTTAGATTTAATTTTGTCTTCTCAAAATGAATTAGTTGACAATGTTAAAGTACACGAACCTTTGGGTTCAAGTGACCATAACCAAACCCATTTTAATATAAAAGTAAAAACAGGGAATACATATAAAAAACAATGGAGGAGGAACTTCAACAAAGTGATGAGAACGTATCTAGCAAATATAGATTGGAATAATTTGCTGAAGAACAAGACAGCAACAGAATGCTGGACTTGTTTAAAATATGAGATTGAGGGCATTATTGAGAAATTTATTCCATTAAGAAAACAAGGGAAAAGATCCAGGAAAAAACACCTTTCAAAAGAAGCTATTAGAAAAATTGCTCATAAACAGATGCTGTGGAAGGTCTATAAACACACTGGAAATGTAGAAGACTACACCAACTACAAAGAGGCACTTAACCTAGCTACTACTGAAATTAGAAAATCTAAAAGAACCTTTGAACAAAAATTGGCAGGTAATATAAAAAATGACAGCAAGAGTTTCTATGCTTATGTAAGGAGTAAACAGAAAGTTCGAGATAAGGTCGGACCACTGGAAAGCAACAGTGAAAACATAATTTCAGATGGGTTCCAAATGGCAGAGGTCCTGAATGAGTATTTCAGCTCAGTTTTTACCACAGAAGATATTAGCTCACTTCCAGTTCCATTGACTAAATTTGAGGGCAATACATCAGAATATTTAGGGCAGTTATTTGTAACTCCTGAAATGATAGCAAAGAAAATTAAGAAGATGAAAGATAATAAATCACCTGGAGTTGATGGGATACCACCAAAACTGCTAAAGGAAATTGTTGATCAAATTAGTACACCTCTTGCAAACTTATTTAACTTGTCATTAGAAGGAGGAATAGTTCCTTCAGAATGGAAAGAAGCAAACATTACGCCGCTGTTTAAGAAGGGATCGAGGAAGAAGCCAGAAAATTACAGACCAGTGAGTTTAACATCAGTTGTATGTAAACTTGAAACATTAATTAGAGACCACATGGTGGAATTCCTCATAAAACATAAATTAATAAATACATCTCAACATGGATTCCTAAAAGCAAGGTCATGTCTAACCAATCTCTTATGTTTTTTAGAAGAAATTACAAAGTGGGTAGATCACGGGTCACCAGTGGATGTTGTCTACTTAGATTTTCAGAAAGCTTTCGATAAAGTGCCACATCAAAGATTGTTACTTAAACTAAAAGCCCATGGTATAGGCAATGATGTAATCAACTGGATAGAAAAGTGGCTTACACACAGAAGACAGAGAGTAATAGTAGATGGTAAGATTTCAAGCTGGAAATCTGTTTTGAGTGGGGTACCACAGGGATCAGTGTTAGGCCCTATACTGTTTTTAATATATATAAATGATTTGGAGGATGACATATCTAGCAAAGTACTCAAATTTGCAGATGACACAAAAGTATTCAGAAAGGTTACTAATGATACAGATAAACAAAGTTTACAGGATGATCTAGAAAAATTAGTTAAATGGTAAGAAAAATGGCAAATGTTATTCAATTTTGGGAAGTGTAAATGTATACACATAGGACATGGAAATATGGACGAGGAATATAAAATGGGGGATGCTGTACTAGGTAGAACCACACAAGAAAAGGATTTAGGAGTAACATTTAATGCTGACATGAAAGTTTCAGAGCAATGTGGGATTGCTGCTTCGAAAGGAAATCAAATTCTAGGCCTAATTAGGAGAATTATAACGTATAAGGAGAAACATCTAATTGTACCCCTGTACAAAGCAATAGTTAGACCACATTTGGAATATTGTATTCAAGCATGGAGGCCATATCGTAAAAAAAGACATAGATAAGCTAGAAAGAATACAACGAAGAGCAACTAAGATGATTCCAGAATTAAGAGACCTTAGTTACGAAAGTCGCTTATTACAATGTGGTTTGACAACACTAGAGACCAGGAGACTAAGAGGAGACCAAATAGAAGTGTTTAAAATAGTGAACGGTTATGAGGATGTTGATAGGAATATGTTCTTCAAACTTAAAGAAGGCAGTAGAACCAGAGGACACAAAGCAGCATTAGTTAAGGAGCAGTGTAGGTTGGACATGAGAAAGTACTCATTCTCACAGAGGGTGATAAATGAATGGAACAAACTGCCAAACGATTGTGTTAATGCTAGTAGTGTGAATTTGTTTAAAAATAGAATTGACAGATATCTGATAAGGGTGGGCTACACATAGATGAGAAAATTGTTGGACTCTCGATAAGCCAATGGCTTCCTTGTCCACTTGCCATCTGGAACTTGTTGTTCGAGATGGCAATCTTGTTAAATCTTGTTAAATCTTGTCACGCCACCGAACGCTTTAAATCACAAAGCACTCGCACAATATATCGATTATTTCGTAGCACGAACAGACTGTCCGTATTGCTTTAGTACCACTGTGGATATTGAAATATCTGGTACTTCTGATTAGATTATAACGAGTCGGCAATCAAAAAGAATCTTAAACAAATTCGTGTTTATGCTATATTTTTTATGAAATTGTGTGTTAATTAGGATATTAGATTATGATGTTCATGTTTCGCGTCTTTGACTCATCAGTTTGAATTATATGCATACGTTTAATAAATACACTGTAATACAAGCACGCGGAATATAACCGCTGTAGCAAGATAATATATGGTATAAAGCACATGTAGTAAAAGTTAAATAAGCTAATGACACATGCAGGAAGTTATAATATTTACGCCGTGTCAATAGGTTATTTACAACGACTAAGAGTAAGTACGAATAATTAATTCGTATTTAACTAATACTTACACTAGGCCTACACCTGATTTATTGTATTATATTCAAGCAAGCCTCTGATTCTCATATCCGTGGTGAAAGTTAGGATAGACGAATGACACAGGAAGTTGTAATATTTCCGCCGTAGTTAATAGGTTATTAACAATGACTAATAGTATGTACTGTTGGTTATGTAGCTTTGCAGTAAGTATAATTAATTTGTATTTAACTACCTCTTACGATATACCTTATTGATTGTATATATTCCAGAAGGCTTTGGACTATCATATCCTATATTTGTGTTTATACTATATTTTTCATGAAATTGTATGTTAATTGGGACACTGGATTACGATGTTCATGCTCGTTTTTTATCATCAGTTTGAATTATATGTATATTTTTTAACAAATAACACAGCAAGCGCTGGGACTACTCGCAGTAGCAAGATTAGCACAGAGTACACGTGGTGAAAGTTAGAATAACCTAACAAGAAGAAGCTAATGACAGAGGAAATGATCATATTTCCATCGTGGTTAATAGGTTGTTAACAATGACTAATATTGTGTACTGTTACTGTTACAGTGTTACAGTAAGTATAACTAATTCGTCTTGCACTAATACTTACAATACTCCTGATGTATTGCATATACTCCTGATTTATAGTATATAATATATATTCGTATTTAACTAATGCTTACAACACGCTTGATTTATTGTATATGTTCAGATAATGCTTTGGACTACCATATCCTAATTCACAGCGATTACTGGAGCACTCACACTGTTTTCATTAGCGTTTGTCCAATTCATAAAGGATAAAAATAAGTTAAAGCTATAAAGAGGGCATGCATTCAAGATGAGTACGCATTTATATATACATACAAACATATATTTTATACATCATTTACGCACACTTACATAAATGTATACATACATCACTTACTGTACATGCGGAACAGCATTTAACACTATACTGAACGCGAATGTTTTCGTTGTATAATTTATATTGTTTTACATTTTGAGAATAATAAATAACGTAGAGATAACGTTAATATATATATATATATATATATATATATATATATATATATATATATATATATATATATATATATATATCTCCAATAAAGTAGGTAAATAACAGTTATGAAAACGTTAGTGCAACTGATCAACATTACACCATCGTTTAGCTAAGTATTCGCTGTCTACATAAACATACCGCAGCAATTCATGACTCGTATTGAATTTAACAAGATTTAGCAAGATATCTGTCAATTATATTTTTAAACATATTCACACTACTAACATTAACACAATTATTTGGCAGTTTGTTCCATTCATTTGTCACCCTATGTAAGAAACTCACTTTCTCATATCCAACCTACACTGCTCCTTAACTAATGCTGCTTTGTGTCCTCTGGTTCTACTGCCTTCTTTAAGTTTGAAGAATATATTCCTATCAACATCCTCATAACCGTTCACAATTTTAAACACTTCTATTTGGTCTCCTTTTAGTCACCTGGTCTCTAGTGTTGTCAAACCACATTTGTAATAAGCGATCTTCATAACTAAGGTCTCTCAATTTTATAATCATTTTAGTTGCTCTTCATTGTATTCTTTCTAGCTTTTCTATGTCCTTCTTACGATACGGGCTCCATGCTTGCATACAATATTCCAAATGTGGTTTAACTACTGCTTTGTACAGGGTACAATCCCACATTGCTCTGAAACTTTCATGTCGGCACTAAATGTTACACCTAAGTCTTTTTCTTGTGTGGTTCTACCCCATTTTATATTCTTCGTCCATGTTTCCATGTCCTATGTGTATGCATTTACACTTCCCAAAATTTAATAACATTTGCCATTTTTCTGACCGTTTAACTAATTAATCTAGACCATCCTGTAAACTTTGTTTATCTGTAACATTAGTAACCTTTCTGAATACTGTTGTGTCATCTGCAAATTTGAGTACTTTGCTAGATATGTCATCTTCCAAATTATTCATATATATTAAAAACAATATAGGGCCTAATACTGATCCCTGTGGTACCCCACTCAAAACACATTCCCAGTTTGAAATCTCACCATCTACTATTACTCTCTGTCTTCTGTGTGTAAGCCACTCTTCTATCCAATTGACTACATCATTACCTATACCATGCGCTTTTAGTTTATGTAACAATCTTTGATGTGGCACTTTATCGAAAGCTTTCTGAAAATCTTAATAGACAACACTCACTGGTGACCCGGTCATCTACCCACATTGTAATTTCTTCCAAAAAACATAAGAGATTGGTTAGACATGACCTTGCTTTTAGGAACCCATGTTGAGATGTATTTATTAATTTATGTTTTACAAGGAATTCCACCATGTGGTCTCTAATTAATATTTCGAGTACTTTACAAACAACTGATGCTAAACTCACTGGTCTGTAATTTTCTGGTTTGTTCCTCGATCCTTTCTTATGTAGCGGTGTAATGTTTGCTTCTTTCCATTCTGAAGGAACTATTCCTTCTTCTAGTGACAAGTTAAACAATTTTGCAATTGCGTATTATATAATTTGCTCAACAATTTCCTTTTTGCAGTTTTGGTGGTATCCCATCAAATCAACTCCAGGTGATTTATGATCTTTCATCTTCTTACTTTTCTTTGCTAGCATTTCAGGAGTTACAAATAACTACCCCAACTGTTCTGATTTATTTCCCTCAAATTTAGTAAATGGAACTGGTAGTGAGCTGATATCTTCTGTGGTAGCAACTGAGCTTAAATACAATGCGGCATTGCGTACACGCCTCGTAAGAGCCTTTTACTGGCGACAATGCGTTCAAGACTACAGCACATGTGTCACCGTCAAATTACCTAAATTAGTTGTCTTATCTTTGACCAAGGCCGACAATAGGTTCATTGACATCACGCACCGCTTACGTCATGTCATCATGACGTCACTTCACTCGGTCGGTGTCATTGCTCGTAGTTTCACAGTGCACTTATTTCCGGTAGTAAAATACGCGTGAAACACGTGAATCGCGTGCACTACGATTACACAATATTGCTGACAGTTCCTTTGTTACATGCGTCGCCAAATATATCGCTGTAAACTGGTTATATATATATATATATATATATATATATATATATATATATATATATATATATATATATATATATATATATATATATATATATATATATACCGGTGAAATCAAATGTACAGCGCGTTGGAAATTAGTGCTTTATGAATACAGTATTACTATTATTATTATTATTATTAGTAGTAGTAGTAGTAGTAGTAGTAGTAGTAGCAGTAGTAGTAGTAGTAGTAGTAGCAGCAGCAGCAGCAGCAGTGGTTGTTGTTGTTGCTGCTGCTGCTGCTGCTGCCGCTGTTGTTGTTGTTGTTGTTGTTGTTGTTGTTGTTGTTGTTGTTGTTGTTGTGCAGCTAGTTTTACATTTACACAATGCAGACCTAATGCATTTCTAGTACCACCAGTTTGTTACACTTATTGTTTACCTTGTGTTGCGCGTCAATAAAATGCATCCGTGGAGGAGGAAGGATACAGCGAGTACTATATGTAGAGCTTGAGCTTCGTTTTGAAACTGATGTTTCTCCTCTTCCAGATGGTGTTAATTCTTGACATAACAGACCTGGCCACTGCAATCCTTGTTTTGATTTCCTTTGTTGAGATGCCGTCTCTGCTTAAGGTGGACCCAAGACATTTGAAAGAGTCTACTTCCTCAAGGTTCTGACCGGTCATCATGATGTTAATGGGGGTGTTCTGGTTGGTACTGTTGACAAGTATTTTGCCTTTCTTTGAGCCGACTTCCATCCCACAAGCTCTTGCTTATGTTTATATATCACGATAAAGACTGGATTTTTCTGTTGAACTAGACTCTTTTACATTTCAAATTATTATTATTTTCCTTGCTGTTAACACAGCATGGAGATGAGGGATTCTAATCCAGGAGCACGACCATCTCTTCTATTCAAGGTTTTAACACCAATCCATATAATTTATGTCAACTCATTCGGGCAACAAGGCCAGTATGAATTAACATGCCTTACATCAAAGCAAGTGTAACGGGTATGGACAGACATACAGCGACGCGGCCAGAGAGGACGACCTGCTGAGCCAGACCATCGAGTCGCTCCGCCTGTTTGATCGCAGACCGGCCATTACGTCACTGTCAGTGGGGCTGCTTTATTCCTGGTCGCGCAGTGGCTTGTCCGCCGGGTTCTCTCAGGTCAGTGTTTCCTGGAACTATTGTCGCCAATCGCGGGCATTTGGAAGTCCGTTTGTTGCTGGAGAATGGATTACGACGGCCAATTAGGACAGCGGTGAAATATCAAAGGACGCCACGAAGGGATCAGGTAGTGTTTCACTGAAGTGGTCCAACGCCGGTTGAGCGGAAGCGTTATACTGGTAAACGTAACGGCATTGTGCGAATCCATTAGACCCTAACTCTACTCCGTACATTCTCCCAGTAAAGTAGTTTCCCTTGCTGCTTAACGCTCCTCGTCAATTTAATTCCTTCGCTATATACGCGTTTCCGAATCATGTTGCAAAAAACTTAACCTATGCCTATAGTATATCAAACTATATATTAATCAATATGTATTTCTTAGTATTTTAATCAAATGTAAACTATCATGAATAGTATCTAACTCTAGATATGTGCGAATAGATAAAATGTATTATGGTTGTTGTTTGTTGTTTTATTATATTAATATTATTATTATTATTATTATTATTATTATTACGACATTACGTTATTTAGTTTTTAGGAAATTATCTGACAAACTATTGCATTATCAGTGTCTGGCATCAATCGAAATTCGCCTGTATATGTAATAACAAAAGTTTAGTTAGACTTCCGCAAGTTATCAGATCTAACGATCAAAGTAAATTCTTTAAATTATGTTAACAAAAGTAGGCACTCTTCTACTAAACCGACTGCGAGTAGCACCACACATTTAGAAAGAATATTAATGATATTTGCTCGATACTTGCTCGTCGGATAGAATTATTAGTTTAAAACAATCCTTTTACACGTCCTTAGTTGTATACTTCTATAGTGGTACAATTCATTAATAGTGCGCTTTTCTGGTGAGCATATGTTTAGTGGAATGTTTCTTTAGTAATACACTTGCTTAATGGTACACCTCTTGCCCTTAGTGGCACACTTATTTTGTAACTCACGTGTTAAGTATACTTCATTGGTGGTACACGTCTTTAATTGCATACGTATTTAATTATACACTTACTTGGACACTCAGTTGGTAATATACTTCTTTAGTGGGGCACATGTAGGCCCTAGCACCAAGTTGAGACGTTATTACTACAAAGTGTAGGCAGGAGTGACCTACCATGACCACGGCTGGCTGGAAGATTGTTCAGCTAATAGACAGCTATGTTGAAGAGATGGGTGATCTACCTGGCAATCCAGGCTGCGGTGACGGCCATTGGGAAGTGATTGCAGCGTGAGGCTGTGTGCCCGGGACCTCACACACCTGGGCCGACAGACGCGCCCTCGGTGATTGGGCACGCGCCGTGGCCAGGCGGCGGTGTTCACTGTGAAAACATTGAGATCTGGTCCCGTCACTCACCGGCCACTCCGGGGCACGGAGAGGCGAGGGCGTCGGAAGAGCTGGGCAGTGTGTGGGCGTGCACGCGCACGCACACACACACGCACGCACGCACGCACACACACACACCACCACCATCGACTGTCGTTAGAATACTTACCTCGGTGAATAAATAGAACAAGAAATGGTTTTTAGACAAAAATATTTGGCAACAGTTTTCTTCAAAACAAATTAGATGATAACATAAATTCACTGCAAAGATAAACATTACATTTATGCTCAAATTTTCTATTGTGTCACTCACTGTTTCTCAACGATGGGAACCAGACGATTGGAAAGAAATACCACGCAGTCTTAATAAGACTAAATTAGTTGCCGCTAGATGGCTCCACCATTTATTGCACATATACATTCATTTTACGTTGTTTGGGTTAAGTGAAAAACATTTTACACAACTAACTCGCAGCCAGCAATATTATACCAATATTATATCAATGCTATATAATTTATTTTGCTTAATCATTCGTAATTATATTGCACCACTTTCCAACAAATATATATGTTTTTTATATAATACGTTATTACAACATGCAGAAATTACTTCACCTGCTTAGAGGACATCTCAGAACATCAATGTCGGATATTAGACGAAATTACTTTCGTTTGAGGGGAGGGTAATCAGAGGCAGTTTCGTCTGTCGTCGGATATCGTTATTTTACGCTTCGGACTTTCGCGGTGGGGTGGGGGGGTTAAGGCCAGATGAAAGTTATTTCATCTGTGGTAGGACATTGATGTTCTGAGATGACCCTTTACCTACGCATCGAAATGGAATACAGCATGATACGTGACTTGATACTATGTTAATTAAAAACACGGTTGCCGCATATTTTCCTTTTGAACTTCATGACCGCGATGGAATCGGCGTGCGTGCGTGCGCGCGAGCGTGCTTGCGTGCGCGCGTGCGTGTGTGTGCGTGAGTGAGTGTGTGTGCGTGCGTGTGGCCCCACTAAACTCTCCCAGTTTGACATTTAGCGGGTCCACAGCCCTGATACCACATCAAGTGCTAGGTCAGCTATTTATGACCCCTGTCAGCACGCACGCGTGGGAACGACGCTCGACCGGCGGTTGCATCGGGGTGGCTGGCGAGAGTGTGTAGTGTATACGTGGGGGTAGTTGACAAAAGTATGTACATCGGAGTGGGTGTCGAGGGTGTGTACATGGGGGTGGGTGTCGTGGGTGTGTACATCGGGGTGGGTGTCGTGGATGTGTACATCGGAGTGGGTGGCGAGGATGTATACATCAGGGTAACTGACGGTGGTGTAAACATTGTGGTGGGTGTCGTGGGGTGTACATCGGGGTAACTGGCAAGGGTGTGTACATCAGGGTAACTGACGGGGGTGTGTACATCGGGGTGGATGGCGAGGATGTGTACATCCGGATGGGTGTCGAGGGTGTGTACATCGGGGTGGGTGTCGTGGGTGTGTACACCGGGGTGGGTGTCGTGGGTGTGTACACCGGGTGGGTGTCGTGGGTGTGTACACCGGATTGGGTGTCGTGGGTGTGTACACCGGGGTGGGTGTCGTGGGTGTGTACACCGGATTGGGTGTCGTGGGTGTGTACACCGGGGTGGGTGTCGTGGGTGTGTACACCGGATTGGGTGTCGTGGGTGTGTACACCGGGGTGGGTGTCGTGGGTGTGTACACCGGATTGGGTGTTGTGGGTGTGTACAACTCTAACTGGACGTCTCAATAGGCATAAGCCCATAAAACGTGGGCCAAATTAATCTTTAAAATCAACAAAGGTGCCCACTGAACGCAAAGCTTTGTAGAAAGTATCACCCACAAAAATACGTATTATTGTAACATCATAATATTAAAACATTGCATGTAAAGGTTGTGAAACCAAATAATCAAATAACTATATTTTCAAAAAATCCGGGAAATGTATACTGTTACAATATTATATTACAATAATGCTATTAAATGACTTTGGAGGTGAACTTTTGCCAATAACACGAATATGTGTTAGACACGTGTAAATATTAGTATTAAATAAATGTGCGTCTTATATATTTGAGGTCCCACAACTCGATGTGTTCGCTCGTCTCGTTTCAGACTAATTTCTCGAACAAATTGAAACTTGTAGGTCCCTATCATGTCTGTTGTCCCTATCCTCCACTACGACCTACTATATGTATATCTAGTTTGTACAAATGTGTTATTTAGCTTTGGTTAAATCATCGGC